>CAUYRT010093574.1:0-15551 GCA_963574885.1 Lepilemur ruficaudatus
TGGACAACTAAAAATATATGTAAAAATTAGCCAGGCATGGTGGCGCATGCCTGTAGTCCCAGCTACTCGGGAGGCTGAGGCAGAAGGATTGCTTGAGCCCAGGAGTCTGAGGTTGCTGTGAGCTAGGCTGATGCCACGGCAATCTAGCCTGGGCAACGGAGTGAGACTCTGTCTCAAAAAAAAAAAAAAAAAACCAACATTAAGGAAAATCAACAAATTTGAGAGAATGACCATTTATTCCTTTTCAGTGTCTATTTTTAAATGTTTCTTTTTCAATTGTTAAAGAATAACATAATTTTAAGCCTGGCATAAATTATTGGCAAATTATTACAGTAACTATTTTAGAGAATTTTTAAGGTAACTTTGATTAAGTTACCTTAAAATATGTGCCATCAGAAAAATAAACCTCTCTACAAATTCCTGACAAACTTCCTACAAAGAAAACTTATTGCATATGTTAGTCACTATTGTTATTAGAATGTTATTTTATCCATTGATCCAAATTTCATCAATGTTTCACTTTTCATTTTTCCTAGCTCTGCTTCTTGAAGTGACTCAAACTGTTCACAGTGTATTTTGTTTCATTAGTCCCCCACTAAGCAGGCAATGGACACTGGAAAACCTAGGAGCCTGAACCAAAAAAGAGGAGGAGTGCATGCCTGTGGACCAACGGTGGGATGTCCTGGACTCCATAGCAAGCTATATCAAAAAGAGCTCCTTTTGGCTAGGCTGGCAATTTGCAGTACTCTAAGATAAGAGGAGTCCTGTTCTTGGGTTCTATAATGGCAAGTAAATGAACCCAAAAGGCAGAGATGGCAGACCAAGATTAGTTTCTTAGGCACAGGTGGAGACACACTTTTATAAACAGTTAGCATGTACTTCCAGGGATGGTGTCATTCTAACCCCTGTCTGGGAGAATATCAAGACTCCTCAATCCATGGATTGAGCCAAGTAAAACATTATTTAAAAGAAGAAATAAGGAAGTTTATGTTCCTGCCTCTCTGAAGGCTCCAAAGAAGGTATTATCATTTTGAAGGAGTGCTCTAAACCAGGAAATATGTGCTGGGCCCTGATCATAGCTGCTGCCCACCAGAACACCACCCAGAGAGCACAAAGCCCAAATTCTTGGGGGAGATGAGATGCAGGGAAGGAGCCAGTGAGATGAGATAGAAGGGAGGACCCTGGAGAAGAGAACCAGTGCTCTTCAGAGAAAAAAAGCACCATGGAGTCATTGCAATTGTGACTAGGATAATTTATCTTTTTTGCTGGTCTCCACCACAAGGTAACAAAAACAAGAAAAGACAAAATGGCTAAGAAGGAGAAACCAATGCTACTTCAGAGCAGAAAACCTGCATCTTCTCTCTCACGCTGGAGTCCAGTCTGTCCTTAAGGATCTATCCCAATAACCAAACGAAAAAGGAAGGGGTCCATGCACTTATTAATACATCTTGCTGCATGTGGTACAGAACAATCACTAAATTTTGTAGATAGCTAGGGACATGCACCAGGACCAATATATCACTCTGCTGACTAAACAAGTGGAACAAATTGAAGAAATTTCCTTTTCTAATCTATTCTCCTAGCTTTCTCTCACTAAATGGGCAGATGGGCTGTGAATGGGCTTTGGAATTCTAGTTCGTGCCCTATCTTATAAGGGATTCTGGGTCTTGAAAATGCTTTGTTGCTGGCTACATATTCAAGCACTACAAAACAACATACAATTTAGATTATAAAACAAGATAGCAACAGGGATGGATTATTACATAAATGAGGGAAAACGATGGTCTCTATACACTGGCCACTAGGCAGTTTATTTCTACCCTGAAGATTGCAACCCATTAGCTCAAAAGTCTGCTGGTGCCAAACTTAAATATTTACACATCCAATTATTTTAAAAATTACTCAAACAAGTTGATTTCCAGCCATTTAGAGCCTGCCTGCTTTGCATACTCCGTGAAACCTCACACGACATCTGCTAACAATGGATAAGCCCTGAGCCATAGAGACCCCCAAACAACTCTGCCCTTCTGGAACTCTCTGAAATGCTGCTAAATGACATCACCTATACACATAAGTCCCCCCTCTGATTCCCCTCTCCCCTAGGAATTCTCCAGCTCTCCTCCCATTCTCAGTAGCAATCCTGCATGAGCCTCTGAACAGACTTCTGTCTTGCTTTGAAGGACCCTTGCACACACAAATAAAATACAAATGTGCCAAAGCATCATCCAATAAACTGCCCCCTTATGGTCATATCTTCTTCCTTGATCAGCTTCCAAATCCCTCAAACCCCCTATAATCACGCTATGCACATACTAATTAAAAGAAAGCTAGAGTGCATCTATCAATGTAAGATGAAGCTGACTTCAGAATGTGGAATTTTATCAATGATAAACAGAGACATTACAATATGAAAAATGTAAGACTTAAAATCTTAAATCTTTAAGACTTAAGAAGACTTAAAAATCTTAGATTCATGTGTGCTTAAAAGCTGAGCTTGAAAAATACATGAAGCAAATCTAATAGAATAAAAAAGAAAAAGAAATCTGTATAATCACAATTGAAGACTTCAACATTCCTCTTTCAGAAGTTGATCAAAGAATAGACAGAAACTCAGTAAGGTACAAAAAACCTATCCTCCTATCTACCTATCAGAACTAAAAAACCTATCTACGAACTTGACCAAATGTATACAGCACTCCACCTAACAACAGGGCGAAAATTCTTATCAAGTGCAAATGAAACCTGCACCAAGATAAACTATATTCTGAGCCACCAAAAAGGAATCTTAACAAATTTAAAGGAATAGAAATCATACAAAGAATATCCTCAGATAACAATGATTAAACCAAAATCAATAATCAATAACAGAAAGGTATTTGTAATCCCCCCTCAAATATTTGGCAATTAGTCAACAAACTTCTATATGAGCATAGACCTAAGAGGAAGTGTCAAGGAAATTTTAAAAAATAATAATGAATGAAAAAGAAAAGATATATCAAAATTATAGCATTAAATGCTTATATTCAAATAGGATAATGGCCTTTTAATTCCTCATCCACCTACCTATATTCAATTACCAACACAGAAGACATGATTTTCTACATGTAAGTAGATCATATTATATCTCTGGCTATCCATCTCATGCGGAATAAAATCCAAAAAGCTTATCCCAGGCTTCAAGTTTCTATAATGTGACCATATGATACCTTTCTAATGTTAGTTCCTCCAATTTGGGGCTAGTGTTTCAGTAACATTAGCCTCCTTGCTCTTCCTCAAAAACAACGAAAATACTCCTGCTTCCAGTTCTTTGCAATAATTCTTCACACTGGTGGTTACACTCTGCTCTTGATAGAAACATGAGTTAGCCTCTCCCTTCATTAAGTTCTCTCAGCCTTCATTAAAGAGAATTTTGTAACCACCCTGTATAAAATACCACTCCCCTTGCTCTGGGTAACTGCGACAGTATATTAAATATACCTGAGTATATAAGTGCCTCGAACACAACAGATGTTTATATTGTGTCCACTGTGTGACGAGCATGTTGGTACATCAGTGTTATGACTCTACTCCACATATTTGCTCAGAGTCTCAGGCCGAGAGGAACTAAGCTACAATTTTCAACACGTGGCTTCCAAGCTTGCTGGAGTCATCTGCAACCTTGCTAGTCAGAAGACAAAAGGAGCATGGCAGACTTTAGTTTTGTTCATTTTCTAAGAGCTGGACTTGAAGGCAATATGGGTAACTTCTGCTCACATTTTAGTGAATGATACTGGGTTACATGACTTATTTCCCTCAAGGGAGGCTGATTTTGACAGTACAGCTATGTTCCCAAGTGAGAGAATACAATGTGAATTTTGGTGAAAATGTAAGTCTCTGTTACACTACACATTTTTTTTTCATTGTAGCATTTGCTAGCTCCTCTGCACGCTGTATTTGTTTCTTTCTTGTCTGTTTTGCCTGAATACAGTAAAAGCATCATGAGAACAGCTACTCTGGGTATTTTTCTCTTCTGTTGAGAAATGATCATAAGTGCCTTATTATTTTTACATTTAGATATTTAAGTAGGCTTAGATACTGAATCTTTCACAGTGAAATTATGGACATATTAAATAGAAGTAAAAATAATTAGTAACATTAAAGATCTATTAAAATCTTCTTGTAAACATATGGTGGATGAAGAAAGTGTTCTCAATTCTGAGTCAATTTAGATATATTGTTTTTATTTTTTATTACTAAGCATTTAAAATAAGAGTCATAGCCCTTTGTCCAACATAAGGATTCTATATATACTCCTGTTATTTACTCTCAAATATCCATAACCACTAACAATAATCCCAAAGACAAATCCCAAAGTAGTCAAACCATAATTAAAGTCATTATAATGTTTTCTGGAGTAAAAGTAGGCTTTCATCAAATGAAAATACCGCAGTAGAAAAAGTAAGTACCACTTCTATTTAACAGAACTCAGTGTTGTGGCATTGGCAGGCAAAAAGCGACATAAATTACATGAAGTTCACTGTATCAGAAGTTTTAAAAATGCATTTGGGGTTATTTATATCATAGAGACTATGATAACTATCTTTACCAGACAAAAAAGAAAGTTGGAAATTCTTGAAAGCCCAGTCATTAGCAGGCACCTAAGATAGGTAATGCCAAGTGGTGAGTGGTATGGAATGAATAGCATGGAAAAAAGACAGTGGGTCCCCAAACTGAGAAACCCTGATAGCGTCTACCTGCTGCCCTTCCCCGCGGCATCAAGAATGAATGCATTTCCTGATGGAAAGTATTCTGCTTATATAGGAAAGTAATGAATTTTTTCTGCTGGTATCACTAAAATCCTGTCTACTCTTATATAATCATATTTATCTGATTTAGGAATAAAGTGCCAAGGAAAATTGAAGTAGTCTTAACAGGCAAGGAAAATGTACACTTAAAATAGAATTGCATTAAAAAAGTGCATAGCATATTTTTTTCTTGTCAGAAATAAGAGCTTATAGGAACATACAAAATTATCATAAAATTTAAGGTATAACATTTATATTGATATTTTATTTCATAACTGCCTAACAGCAAAACATTGTACTTCAAAATTGTAAGTCCTATATTTCCCCCCAAATGGACCTATACTCCTATCACATGTTGTTGATGATTTGAAGACTGATGTTGATTCTTGTCCTCTTCCAATTGACTACACACCAATGTCTACTTTCAGACACCTTTGTGCATTAATCACCTATGGCTTCTGTATCAAATATCACAAACATGATGATTTAAAACAACACACATTTGTTCTCTTACAGTCTGGAAATCAGAAGTCTGAAATCAGTTTCACTGGGCCAGAATCAAAGTGCCAGCAAGTCTGCACTGCCCCCAGAGGCTCCTGGGGAGAGTCAGTTTCCTTGTCTTCCAGCCTCTGAAGCTGCATCACTTGCATTCCTTGGCTCATGACTTCTTCCGACACCAAAGCCAGCAGAGTAGCATCTCTTTCTGACTCTGCCTCCCTCTCCATCCTCTGCTTCCGTCTACCTCTGCTTCCATCTACTTTGGTCACATGGACTTCTTGTCTGTGTCAAATTCTTCTCTGCCTCCTCATTATAAAGACATCTGTGATTGCATCTAGCCTCTACCTGGATAATACAGAAAAATCTCCCCATCTCAAGATCCTTAATTCAATCATATCTGGCAAGTCTCTTTTTGCAATACAAGGTAACATTCACAAGTTCCAGGGATTCAGACCTGGGTACATTTGGGGGTCATCATTCAGTCTCTCACACTGTTCAAGATACTTTAGGTTAAGAATTACTAGCTAACAATCAATCCAATAGCAGTAAGTTAACTTTGATTCAATTCTTCAATTCCCATAATGATGTCAACTTGATTAGTCTAAGATTACCAAAATTAACATTTTTCTTGAAACTTAAAGATAATCCTAAATATGACTTACCTAATTTTTTTTAGTTTATTTACTTCTACTACTTACCTAAGTATCCTGCAGTTCTTTTTTTTTTTGAGACAGAGTCTCACTCTGTTGCCTGGGCAAGTGCCGTGGCGTCAGCCTAGCTCACAGCAACCTCAAACTCCTGGGCTCAAGCGATCCTCCTTCCTCAGCCTCCTGAGTAGCTGGGACTACAGGCATGTGCCACCATGCCCAGCTAATTTTTATATATATGTATTTTTTTAGTTGTCCAGCTAATTTCTTTCTTTTTTTTTAGTAGAGATGAGCTCTTGCTCAGGCTGGTCTTGAACTCCTGAACTCAAACAGTCCGCCCGCCTCAGCCTCCCAGCCACACCCGGCCAGCAGTTGATGTATTAAATTTCTGGTAATTTGAACTGATCCGTCTTTAGGAAGGAAAAAAAATGCATGTTAATATTTGCTTTTTAACATTCTAGAAATCAATTAGGCATGATAACTACTGCTGACAAAATCACAAGATGTGTAAATTTGTAAAGAAGAACTTTATTTCCTATGATGGGTAGTAACCTGCAGACTGGGAACTAGAGCCTCTGGCTGAGACCAAAAGCAAGCACTTCACCAGAGGAAGGGTGAAACAAGAGTTTTATGCTCAACAGGTTGTCCAAATATCCATATTTAACAGGCTATAGGGGGAGCTATGAATATTCATTGAGGGAATTCATATATTCATTGAGCATATATGCTCAAACATATATGCTGATATATTCCATGTTCACTTTGCAGTGGAGACTTAACATTAAAATGCAGTAAAATTAGGCTCTATATGTCAGAAGGTAAAATGAAGGACACAAAGGTGTTTTGTGCACAGCCTCTGTAAACCTGAAAGAACCAGTCCTTGGTTGATGGTCATTTATCAGGAAGAAATGCTTTGTAAACTGGTCAGCTGTCATAGCTAAATCACTAAAAGGGAGAGGAGTCCTGCCACCCCACCAAGAGGCTGGTTGAAGGCAGCAGAGGAGTCTTTGCTTCTTTGTTTTCCAGGGCTAGTTTCTGTGTAACTGTTAATAAAATAAATCTAATGACAATTAGTGAGGAAAGGGGTGTACTGAAGCATGACCAGCCTCCCATTGTGTCATGGCTGGGAAACATTGATTTAAAAAATTTTCTGGGTTCCCCTTAGCCAAGAGGGATCTGTTCAGTTGGTTTAGGGCCTTAGGATTTTATTTTCATTTCACACAACATTCATTAACCAAGTGGTACAATAAAGCTGGAAAAAATATTACCGGCTTTCTCTCCTTTATCATTAAGAAAACATTATTTTGGAGTCTTTTTAATTTGCCTTTTTAAACTAAATGTCATTTTAATTTGTGCAGGAAGAAATTGCTGCCAGAATGATAAACATACACAGAGATTTTAGGAAATGTATGTGTTTTCTGTACCTTCTATAAACGTTTTTAAAATTGATAAGAAAAAAATAAATATGGTGCTACCTGAATCACCTAGGTTAGCACAATTGGATACTTTGAATTTCCAAAGCGATATTTGACCACCTCATGCTAATTTAATACCTTTAAGGGTAGCCATTGTAGACATTGGCATGTTTTAATCAGCAATTTGAAGATAAATTTATGAAATTAATATAAATTTATGTTAAACATGAATCAAACTGCTACTAGCTGTAATGTACAGATAATCAGCCTTATAGGTGAATATGTGAAGAAGAAATCTACGTGCACAAGCTCAAGAATGTTAAGCCTCCCGGATTACTGAGCCTTCTATATCTAGGTATTATACCTGTAATAATGGTTTATGCTGTGGCAAACATTGTGTAACAAAGTAAATTGCTTCTCAGAGTACATTGCCGTAGAAGATAGACAGTGTTCTTTTCAATTTATAAACAAACTTCCTTTGTCTCCAAGAGTTTTTTTCTTAAATCTCAGTAGGGCAATAATAGCAAATCACATTACCTAGAAAAGAGCATAGGTAAGTTTTAGTCCACAAAATTATCTCTGCTTTTTTGAAAGTAGTTTGGATTGAGAAATTAAATTTTCTCTGAGGCTAAATAGTATAATGGAAAGAACTATATATTTTCTATGATTGGGATTTTAGTGTGGACTCCGCCAGTTAGAAGTTATTTCAACTTTGGGAAAACACTTGAAAAATTCTCACAAATATCTAAAGGAGAAAGGCACAATCGTGCTCATGTTAGGACTACCTGTACTACAGGCACCAATTGTTGCAGGCATTTGTGTTTGTTCATTCCTTTATTGAACATATTTTTTAATAGTCATTACACTGCTTCTATGAACTCAGCATTATTCTAGGAAGTGAGAATACCCCAGTGGGGAAAAAAATGTGCATAAACAACAGTATCTAGAGCTCACATTTTATCCTATGTGTGAGAGGGTAGGAAAGAAAGAAAAGTCAATAAATAAAATAAATATGTGAGATATATGGTATTTTAGAATGGCTATTATGGAGGAAAGCATAGCAGAACAGGGAGAGAGAAAATAGAAAGTTAAGTGTAAGGGGGGAGTACTGCTATCTTTAAAAATTGGAAAGAGAAAATCTGAAATAATATTTTTTACAAAGTCTTACAGAAGCAAAGAAACAATGCTTATTGACATCTGGGAGAAGCACATTCAAAGGCCCTCGGGTGAAGGGTGTTAAGTGTAGAGCAAAGGGACAAAGTTGAAGCGATAAGAAAGTGAGGAAGGTGCAAAAGGATTGAAGATATGTGCAAAGGAGTGCTGTCAGTGTTTGACTGTGGAATTTATCTCAGTAAGAAGGGAGTTAAGTGTATCAGGAAGCTGCAGGATTAGTGGATTGGAAGTCCATACGGGTTGAAAGACGGTTGGAATCTTGTTTCTGAGAGAGATAGCTTATAAGAAAGGATGTGGTGGTCTAAGAAGGAAATATTTGAAATTGAGTGCATGGAAGGGTTACAGATATTAATAATAATGGTAGGTTCTAGGGGTATGTTCAGTGGGTGACTGGCTAAAATAGATTTGAAGACAACAAGAACAAAAACATTAGAGGAAAGAAGTTCAAGGAAACACAAGCCGGGGTGCTGGAGTGATCTTTACTATAGATACAAAACTTGTCAATAATTAAGACAGGAGTAATGTCGGGGAATGTGATGTCAAGATAGGAGTTAAAACAATGGGTAAATGAGATATACAGCCTGTGTATGTATGAAGGAATAGCAATGGTCACATAGTCCTGTGAGCAGAGATTTTGTACAAGAGAGTATTTGTACAAGAGGGGGAGAGTATAGTTTGGATGCGGAGATATGAATCAACAAAGATCTCTGGCTTACCCCTAGGATCATGACTGTAGGAAAAAAATGACTATTGGAAAAAAATGACTACCATTTAAAAAGGACAATTGAACTAGTATCCTCAACAAAAGATCAATGTTTGGGCTGTGTTGTGAGCTAGGCTGACACCACGGCACTCTGGCCCCGGCAACAGAGCGAGACTCTGTCTCCAAACAAAACAAAACAAAAAAAAAGTTTGGGCTGGTTCAAGAAAGTAAAGAAAACTTGCAGACAAAGATGAGGATATTGAGCTTTCTGATGCTGTCAGATTGTTTTCTTGAAATAATTGTTTTTGCAAGAGGAGCAGAGGAGTTTTGAGATATGAGGAGTTATGGAAGGTGGGGGCAGAATACAGGATGAAAAGAGCCAGGTGGAAATTAGAATGCAGGATATGAGATAGTAACCTAGGAATGTGTGGCTTCGTCTGATGAATAAAAGAATTAGCAATGAAGGCGATAATAAAATCATTTATGCTTGTTTCAAGGTAGACAGTATTGGCAGGGCTCCGCATGTTAGAGGTAGAGAGGGATAGCTGTCTGGAGTCTTCTCTTACTTCTTTTGGAAGAGCCATGGAAATAACAGGGAGACTTAGAATATGTGGGGCTCTATCTAGTCCACTAGAGTCAGAGGTTTGTAGATCTGGGAAACTATGGTCTAATCTGAGTACAGGGGCCCTCTCTCACCAGTAGACACATATCACTGGTGAAGGCACTTAAATATTAAACAGTCAGAAGCAATGGGTTAGACATAATAACATGAGTAGGCACTAAAATTAGTGAAAATACTAAGAAATAGAATAGAATATTAAATAATAAATTTCTATATATTAAAAGCACATACCTACAAAAGAACAATATAGAGAAGTAAACATAGGAGAAATTCGTTTACAGCTTTGAGGTGAAGGGGTTCAGGAAATGCCATCCCAAAATATTTCTCTCTGATATGCTGATGTCTGCAGACTAAGGGCACTTGGCCAACAGCAAATGCAGGGCAGATGACTTTCCTTATCTTTCTGAACTTTCCTTATCTGCCTAAACATATACTCTACAAAAGGAACACAATTGTCATAAATCTCCTCACTGGAAGTCTCATCGACCAGGGAAGATTATCTCTCTTCACAGGAGAGGAGATCAGAGCTCAACACCAGGACAAGACAGACTTAGTCACAGGCCATAACCCGTTCTTCTGAGGGCCCATTCACTCTCCCCTAAGTTGTTGACGTCTCCCATCCCTTTCCCTGTGAAGAGGGTGTATAAGCTTCTAGATCTCATGGGGTATTTGAGTATTCACTTTTCTTTCATGCGATATGCCCTTATGCTCCAGGAAGTTCTATAAGGACAAGAAGCACAAGGCCCTGGATCTGCTGCCTAAAAAAAAAAACACGTGCCTAGCACCACCAGCTCAACAAGCATGAGGAGAACCTGAAGACCAAGAAGCAGCAGCGAAAAGAATGGCTGCACCCACTGCGGAAGTCCTCAGTTTTGTAGCATCAATAAAAACACAAAACTGACAAAAAAGAAAAAAAATCTGCTTGTTAATCTACCAGTTGTCAATTTATTTCTTACTCAGTAATTGAACCCTCAGAGGGTAGAGAAGGCTTCCCTTCCCTAGAGAGGTAAGCAAAGAGATGTTAGACATGACATAAAAAGCACAAAACATAAAAGAAAATAATAAACTAGAATTCATCACAGCCAAAATCTTTTTCCAAAAAAACACTGATAAGAAAATGAGAAAGCAAGCCAGTTTATTGGCAATATACGCATGCTACATAGGACTTGCATACAGAATAAAGGACTATTACATCTCAATAAAAAGACAAGTAATTTATAACAAATGTACAGAAAAACTTGAATTGAAGTATTACAAAAGAAAACATGAATAGTCAATAAGTACATGAGAAATGGTCAATGTAAAAGTCATCAAGTAAATGCAACTTAAAAGCAAGTGAGATATCACTACACATCCACTAAAATGGCTAAGATTAACCAAAAAAAATCAGGCATACTAATGTATAAGATGCTCATACATTACTGGTGAGAGTGTAAAATGGTTCAGACATTTTAGAAATGTTGATATTTTCTTATAAAATTAAAATATGCTTACTTTATTACACATGAATCACACTCTTAGGTATTTACCTGGAAGAAATAAAAACATCCACATTAAAACATTGCATGAATAGTCAGAGAAACTTTATTCACAATAATTAAAATCTAGAAAGAACCCAAATATACATCAACAGGTGAATGTTTAAACA
This sequence comes from Lepilemur ruficaudatus, assembly GCA_963574885.1. Taxonomy (NCBI): domain Eukaryota; kingdom Metazoa; phylum Chordata; class Mammalia; order Primates; family Lepilemuridae; genus Lepilemur; species Lepilemur ruficaudatus. The sequence continues at coordinate 11,491 of CAUYRT010093574.1, forward strand.
AATTTTGACATTTCTATATAATGAAATACTACTCAGCAATAAGATATGGAAACAAAACTAAGAGTAAAAACAGAAGCCTACTGATATATACAAGATGAATGAAACTTAGAAGCGTTAATTTGATCAAAGAAAGCCTTTTATAAAAAGAGTATATACAGTATGATTCCATGTATGTGATATTTTAGAACAGGCCAAACTAATCTATATTGACAGAGAACTGATGAATGGTTGCCCAGATTAAGAGGCAGGTATATTTTCTGGAATGGGCACAAAGGAACTTTCTGGTGTGATTGAAATGTTCTACATCTTATTGTGGTGATTATACATCTTATGAAAATGCACGCAACTGTACACTTAAAAATGACTTCATTTTTAGTGTAAGTAAAATACACCTTGATATAGTTGATTTAAAAAAATGAAAACCTCAGAATAGAAAAATAAACATAAATAAAACAAAGATTTACAAATGGGAAAAATGTTTGCAACCCACATAAAAAAGAACCAATGTTTCTAACGCATAGTCTCACTAGAAATTGTAAAAAGAAATTCTAACAAGGTAAAAAAAAGGCAAAGAAATTGAATGGATAATTCGCTAACACACACAAAATGTGTACAATGTGTACAATGGGCTTTTATACATTTTTAAATTATTCATCTTACTCATAATTAGGAATATGTATGCTTAAACTATTTGAATATAACACTGTTTAATTTATCAAATTGTCACAAATTCAAGTTAGAAAATACTTTGTCCATGTGAGATAATGAAGAAAGTACATCATCTCCATACATTCCCAGTGGAAGTGTAACTGGGAAATTGGTACACCACTTTTGTAGTAATTTGAAACTATCTATCTACCTACCTTTCTATCTATACCTAGACATATTTTGAACCAGAATTTTCACTTTGAGGACTTTTTCTTAGAGATATACTACTTTACATGCAAAATAATATGTACAAGATTATTATTAATCATAAGACAATATAGGAAATCAAAATTCATCAATAAACAATGGTTATATAAATTTTGGTGTATTCTTAAAATATTCAAACAATAAACATTCATGCTAAATTGGAAAGATTTTAAAAATGAACACTCACATGACTAAAAGAAAGGTACACTATAGTATATATAATATTCCTGTCTTAGAAAGAAAACGTTGGGGAGATGAGAGGTAGGGGATACTTTTCACAGTATAACTTTTACTCTTTTTATTTTCTGAGCCACGTATATGTTTAGTCACAAAAAAATTTAAGTATTAAATTTTAAACTGTCAAAATGATGACATTTTTCTATTTTAATGTATTATTTTTACAAGTAGACACAATTAAAGGTGTCATCAGGTAAGCAGCATCTCACATCTTATTTTAGTAAAGTATTTACACAATGTGTTTGACAGTCATTAAAGACTTGCCCACCTTCTCCATTTAACTGAGACGTGGCATTTATGAACCTAATTTATATATGTACTTCGGTTTTTCATAGATTGCAGGAGGATTTTTAACACAGATTGTAGGTAATGTTTGCAGCTAATTTAACAAAAATATGGTAAGTATTAATACAGGAAAAAGTTTGTGAAAAAAGTATAACTATATTTCATTATTGAATGATTGAAAAAATAAAAACAATGGCAGAAATGTTAGGCACAAATACCATTCAAGACAAAAAAAATCATTAATCATACTATTTCATCAATGTATGAAGACATCTCTGCCTATATTGTTATTGTTCTCTCTCCTGTTTGACAGATGGTCTTATTATTCTGAAATATTATGGAAACCATAAGCTAAGACATCAATAATCAGCTGAAAATATAAACAGGTTTCTTCTCATTGGTATCAATCTGCATTTGAAAACTGGTGTGGTTTATTAAGAGCCAATACTTCCCCTTCAGCCCAGCATTGTAGTATTTGGGGTTTTAAATTCATCTCGTGTGGTACATGCTGGACAGGCCATTTGTAACAATAAAAGATTGGTGAGGAGTTGTCAGGAAGCAGAACTATATTTATGTGATTTATTTTTTAAAATATTTCTGTATATCTCTTTAAAAAATATTAACCAAGGCAATGTTCATCAATCATCCTTTCTAAAGACTACTGTTTGTTTCATACAAGAAAAGTCATTAAAACTTACAAATTAATTGGCCATAACCTTAATTTATATTGTATCCCAGTGGGCATAATAAAAACAGAATTTTCATCCAATCTCTTACTTTTTTAAAAATCTCTGTACTAGTAACTAACCATGTGTTATTGATTTAAAACAGGTCAGGGTTGCCTACTACTGTACACTATCACAGTGCAAAAGAATGATCTACAACATAGCAGTTCCCAGCAATCAACACAGAAGCCTATAAATTTGTGTCATTGGCTTCTAAAACACAATTAATTTGTGCATGTTTTTCTAGCAGCAATTAGCAGCTGCCAGGAGTTTTAATGAAATAAAGTTGTGATTCCCACAGGGCCTATTTATAATGCACATTACAAAGCAACAAGAGTGTCAAACTATTTACATTAAGAATTGATTAATAAGAAAGCCATTAAGCTACATATTAGGTTACATATTGTGCCAGTTTAAGGAATACTGCTAATTAAGTAATCATAATTGTTTGCATGTGCCTATCTAATTAACTTTTTATATCTCTTTAAGTTTTTCCTTCAGGACCAATAGCATTTAAGTCGCATTAGCAAAAGGAACATTTAGGCCATTTCTTAGAATACTGTTTTCCAATAAAGTAGATTTCTATGAAAATACAGAGTTTAATCAGAGTAAGTGGCTTTTCATGACAATTACTTTGGGCTGCACCACATTTGCTCTTGGGGGAATGAATTCACATTAGGTTAGGGTTAAGTAGGACTTTAAAATGTTTCTACGTAGATTAAGTTTAGAAAATAGCTTTAAACTTCTGAAAAAGTTTAATGCTAGAGTTTTAATGCCTGAAAGGATTATATCGATCTGTTTTTTATGTGTGTGATTTAATGAATGTTTTATTTGCATCCAGGAAGATACCTAAAGATTTTTTATCTTGGTTGTAAGAGAAGGCTTAATAGACTTCTCTTCTTCAATATCTACCTCAAAAAAGATGATACCTTCAAAATAGTTTCACCTTTACAAATCCAACTCTTTTTCAAAGTAACTTAAATGCATTATTTCATCACCAGTGCGTTTCTAATATTATAATAGTTTAATTTTTAGCACCTTTAAAGTTTCATAATTTTTTAATTCTTAAATCTATTTGTTATATGGTATTTTATACTGAATGACATAATCTAGCATACTTTTTACCACAGACTAGAATGGTAGATTTGATTGTTTACATTATCAATTTGATTACTGAATAAAAGTAATTTTATTGTTTTTGGTGGTGGTTTCTTCTCTTATAGCTACACTTCTGCATTGAATTGCCTGGAATTTTAACAACCCCAGGCGGTGGACCAGTACCAGTGTTGGCCTTGTTAGGGACCAGGCCACAGAGCTCCACCACCCCCCATCCACCCCTACCTCCCTGTGAGAGGAACAATTGTCTTCCATGAAACTATGAAGCTTAAGGTTGGGGGCGACAGGAGGTGAATGGCGGGTGAGTAAGGGAAGCTTCATTTGTATTTACAGCGCATCGCCGCCTGAGCTCTGCTTCCGCGGGCCTCCGCTGCCCACCCCGGCCCGTGTACACACACACACACACACACACACACACACATGTCTGTGGAAAAATTGTCTTCCGTGAAACCAGACCCGGGTGTCAAAAAGGCTGGGGACTGCTGAATAACTCTATACCAATAGTTCAACTACTATAATTGTGACAAGGCTCTTAAATGTTTGTCTTCAAAGTACTGCTTTATATCTCTTAACACAGATCATTATAACTAACACAAATACCCTGTAAAATAGGTTTTACTGTTATCATTTTGCAGATAAGAAAATTGAGAGTGAAATGTTAAGTAACTTTTCTAAATCAAAGAACTAGCAAATGACAAAGCCAGGATAGCAGCCCGCCCTACGCAGCTCCAAAGGAAACCTTACCAGCTACATTACACCTGTTACTCTAAGGCTTTGTTTCGC
>CAUYRT010093575.1:0-32710 GCA_963574885.1 Lepilemur ruficaudatus
GCCTGTAGTCCCAGCTACTTGGGAGGCTGAGGCAGAAGGATCGCTTGAGCCCAGGAGTTTGAGGTTGCTGTGAGCTAGGCTAACGCCACGGCACTCTAGCCCGGGCAACAAAAAGTGAGACTTTGTCTCAAAAAAAAAAAATGGAGTTGGGCATGATGGCTCATGCTTATAGTCCCAGTTACTCAAGAGGCTGACATAACAAGACCCTATCTGTTAAAAATAATTTATTTATTAATGTTTAAAAACAAAAATGGGATCATACTGTACATAGTTTTATAACCTTTATTTATCAGGAATATCTTCTCATATCCATAAATATTTTTATGTAACATAATTTCTGATGACTACCTAGTATAATATATTAATAATGTACCTACAGTATGATATACTTGTAGCCATCCCACTGTTTAGATATATGGGTTGTTTCTATCTTGTGATATATAAGCTAGATTGTAAACTCCATTAAGGCAAAGATTGTAACTTGGCTTATCACTGTGTCCCTGGAATATAGTAGGCTTTCAGAAAGCAGGTGTTTAAATGAATTCTGCTGTTCTTTTGTACCTCTATCCATGCAGCTAAACATGGCTAGAGACATACACAACCATGCTCACTTCAGGTTTACATCTCCTAATCTCACGTGGGCCCTCAGTGCTGCCCAGCAGTCACACTGTATTTCCCTACTCTGTTAGCTCTCCTACTCTGTTAGATGGCTCTTTCATATGGTCTCTTCTCAAAATACAAATGTCTCCTTCCTCATGCTCATTCTTTGCTGATGACTTTCCTTCCCATTTAACTGAGGAAACAGGAAACATTGAAAAAGAATTTATACAAGTTCTCACTAGCGTATCTATCTACCTATCTGTATCTGTTTTTGCAGTTCACCTTCCCTCCTATTAGTATGTATGAACTACCTGTGCTCCTAGCTAAGGCAAGCTCTTCTGCTTGTGTACTATATTCCATCCTACCCAAGGATCTTACTCCATATATTGTCCTTTTTTTGCATTATCAGTTTTCTCTCTCTTCTGCATAGGTTCCACCGGAAAACAAATATGCTGTTATCTTTCCACCTCATTTAACCATCCAACTAATGCCACATTTCTCTCCCCCTCTTTACAACAAAATTCCATGAAAAAGTTGTTTATACTCTAATTCCCCCTTTCCCGTTATGTCTTGAACCCTCTTGAATCAGATGTTCACTGCCACCATTCTTCCTGTTCTTGTCAGGAAAACCAATGACTTTCACTTTGCTAAATCCAGTGACCACTTCTTAGTCCTTACCATATCTGACCTATCAGCAGCATGTGGCATAGTTGATCACCTCTTCTTGAGTTGCTCTATTCTCTTGTGTTCTAGGACATTACACTCATCTGGTTTTCCTACTATCTTACTGGTTTTCTTAGTCCATTTTGCTCATTCCTCTTCAGTCATTCTCTCTCTGACTCTTTCGCTTGCTCGTTTTGCTGACTTCTTATCTTCAAATGCCCCAACATTCAATCCTGGGATCTCTTCTTTTCTCCATGCACAACCCTTTGGTGATCTCAACTACTCTCTGGGCTTCAAATGTATACTCACAAATGTCAATTTTATATTTCCAGCCCATACCTCTCTTCTAAAATATCTAACTGCCTATTTGACATCCCAAACTTAACATGTCCAAAACCAAACTCCTGGTCTTACTCACAAAACCTTGTTCTCCCTAAGTCTTTTCTGTCTTAGTTAGTTAATGGCCATTGTAGCCAAATTCTTGATGGACTCCTTCTCTATCAGCAAATTGTGTCCCTTCTATGATCCAATGTCCAGGATATGACCATTTTTCACCTTGCCTTCTGCTGGCACTTTGGCCCAAGTCCCCATCATTTTTTACCTGTATTGTTTAAACAGCTTCCTATCTGGTCCTCTTGCTTCCTTTCTGTCTGTTTTCAACCTAGCAGCCAGAGTGATCCTCTCAACCCCTAAGTAAAGTCAAGCTCTACTCCTCTGTTCAGAACCCTCCAGTGGCCTCCCATTGAATTAAAAATAAAAGCCAGGCCGGGCGCTGTGGCTCACGCCTCTAATCCTAGCACTCTGGGAGGCTGAGGTGGGCGGATTGCTCAAGGTCAGGAGTTCGAAACCAGCCTGAGCAAGAGTGAGACCCCGTCTCTACTAAAAATAGAAAGAAATTAATTGGACAACTAAATATATATAGAAAAAATTTGCCGGGCATGGTGGCGCATGCCTGTAGTCCCAGCTACTCGGGAGGCTGAGGCAGGAGGATCGCTTGAGCCCAGGCGTTTGAGGTTTCTGTGAGCTAGGCTGATGCCACAGCACTCTAGCCCAGGCAACAAAGTGAGACTCTGTCATTCATAAATAAATAAGTAAGTAAGTAAGTAAGTAAGTAAGTAAATAAATAAATAAATAAATAAATAAATGCAAGCAAGCCAAAATCCTTATAGAGGCTTACAAGGCCCTATGCCATCTGGCCCTCTATTACCTCCCTCACCTCATCTCCTATTACTGATCTGACTTGGTTTTACTGCTTCAGTCACACACTGGCCTCCATTCAGTTCTTCACACATGCTGGGCACATAACATCAGTTTCTTTGCATTTGCTCATCCTACTCCCTCTATTACTTTTCCCCCAGATAATTGTACAACTTATTCCCTTACTATCTTCAGTTTTTCTCCCCCAGTAATCTCAGTAAAGCCTATCCTCACTACCTTATTTTAAATTGATACTCATTCTGCTCTACCTCCCAGTGTTCCCTATCCTTCCTTCCTGCTTTATTTTTCTCTGTAGCACTTATCATCGTCTAACATATTATATATTTTACTTTATTTTCTGTATTCCCTCCCCCCCATTAGCGTAGAGACTTTTGTCATGTTTTGTTTACTGCACTTAAAACAGTGCCCAGCACATAGTAGATACTCAGTAAATATTTTTTGAATGAATGAATTTAAGCAGCAAGCATCCTTACAGATACAAATTTGTATAAATCTATGATTCATTTATTTATTCACTCAGTAAAATTTTTTGCGTTCAGCGGGTCCATGAGGTCAGAACTGTTTCATAATAATTCTGAGACATTATTTTCCTTTTTTCATACTTACTCGCTCATGAGCATGCTGCAGCATATTCCAAAGCATATATCACATATGATATCACAACAGATTTAATGCACAACTAGGTATGAATATCCAATTACTTTTCTATTTAGCCAGACATTAAAGAAATTTACAGAAATGTAAAACAATGCCATTCTTCTCACTTTTTTTTCTCTTGGAAAATATATTTATTTTCATTTTGAAAATGAAACATAGAAACATGTAATATAGAAATAGAAACACATATAGAAACATGTAGTGTTTTTAAATTTGGGGGCTTTAATTTCTAATATGGTAAATAGTGATAGATTTAAACCACATAAACTAAAGCTCTTTGAGATTCTCAGTAATTTTGAAGAGTTACTATAAAGGGGTCCTAAGACCAAAAAGTTTAAGAACAGCTGTCCTAGGCCATGATAAGCATTTTGAACTTATTGTAAGAGCAATGGGAAGCCACTGAAGGGTTTTAAAGCAAGGTAGTGACGTGACCTGGCTTACCTTTTGAAAAGTTCACTCTAACTGCTATCTGAAGAATAGATTGGAGTGGGTCAGCAGCAGGAAGGGGAGAGGAACAAATAGGAAGTTACTGCATTCGTCCAGGTAGGAAATGATGGAGGTTTGTACTGTGGGGTATTATTTCCTAGGACTCCTGTAACAAAGTGCCACTAACTAAATGGCTTAAAACCACAGAAACTTACTGTTGGCTTGGCCATTCTCCCTCTGAAACCTGTAAAGGGGAATCCTTCTTTGCCTCTTCTAGCTTCTGGCATTTGCTAGCAAATTTTGGCATTCCTTGGTTTATGGATGCATCGCTCCAAATCTATTTCCAAATGAGGTTCCTTTCTGAGGTACTGGGAGTTAGAACTTCAACAAATCTTTTTGAGGGATACAACTCATCTCATAACAGGTGGTAACAATAAGGATAAAGAGAAATGTGTATTTAAACATATATTTTGGAAGATACTCCCAGTAGGAATTGCTTATGGATTAGATATAGAGGATGAGAAAAAAAGAATTCAAGGATGGAGCTCACATTCTGCCTTGAGCAGCTAGGTAAACAGTAGAGCCAAATCTATTAACATGAAAACTTGACAATGGGACCATTTTTCTTGGGGGATAAATTTCCGGAAATGGAATTGTGAGTCCCCTCTTTCCTTAAGTATTCTCATGCTTCTATTCTTTCAGATATGCTATAGCATTATTAGTCTTGTTTCAGTATCATTCTATCAGACCCCCCTGATTTAAACAATCAGTGTAGTAAAATAATATAGCACAATTCACTCAGGTATAAAAACCAAAAGTACAAGGAACATGTGCTCTGGGAGAAATTTATTTATTTGTTTGTTTGTTTATCTTTAAATTTTTTTTGGTGGAGGGGGGAGGGACAGTTCGCATTCTGTCGCCAGGCTGGAGTACAATGGCTCAATCATAGCTCACTGCAACTTTGAACTCCTGGGCTCAAGCAATCCTTCTATTTCAGCCTTTGGAGTTGCTGGAACTATAGGCGCATGCCACCATGCCTGGCTAATTTTTTTTTTTTTATTTTTAGTAGAGATGGGATCTCACTATGTTGCTCAGGCTGGTCTTGAACTCCTGGCATCAAGTGGTCCTCCAGCCTCGACCTCCCAAAAAACTGGGATTACAGGCGTGAGCAGCCAAAATTCTTAAGTCAAAGTGAGACAGCCAGTAAGAGTTGGCAAAATACTATGATATCCCAAAAGTATTTACTTCTATATGGAAATTCTATATAAATTTAATAACATACTATAAAATTAACTACACTTTCCCCTGCTGAAAGAAAATCTGACCTTAATGTCTAAGTTCCCTGGTAATAGCATGAAGTTAATATGATTGACAAATCATATTACTAAGTAACATTACTTATGATAAAAAAAATGACCACTTGATTGGTAAATTAATCTGGACTAGAAGGAACTGCAGAAGAATGATAAATACCTGATGGGGACACTGCACTTGGGAATGTCCAGACTTTCATGTAATTCATATATCCCTTGTGTGATCCTAGAAGCTACGGTTACAAGAAATAATAGCACGAGTAAAGCAGCAGGGCTTCTAAGCCAAGGTAGACCATACATCCACTGATACAGATCTCACACCCGAGCTATATCTCCCAAAGAGAAGATAGCAATAAACTCTTCATGTTTTCCTGTCATGGAAGGTGCACTGTCTATACATACACTCACTAAATTTTTATCAAATTCAGTCTGACTTGACATTTATCTTGAAAGCTGTTGAAGATATCTGTTCCCCATGGTCTGTTTGTAAGAGTGCCCAAAGCAAATAAGTCTTCATAGCAAAGAAAATCTTCTGTTATGACCAAAATGAATTATAAAACCTGTGCCAAGTCAGTAGTATCAGTTGATTCATCCAAAGCAACTGAATAAAGTATAGTTTTCCTTTTGAAGTATTGCATGAAGTTGTTCTGTTAAGTTGAAGTCTAATTCATGCTGCCGATCAGTTATGGTTGTCCTTGAAAGAGGCAGGTGTTTACACTTGGAAACATTATCAGAGTCCTTAGAGCCTACAACTTAGACAATGCATTCTTTCACAATTTCTACATCACTGAATGACTTCCCTTTTATTCCAAGTATATAAGCTACTTTGTAAGTTGCTTCAGTGGCATTATTTCTGGGTCTTATTGCTGCTTGAAAGAATTGTCTTTGCTTTTGCTTTTCATCTTTTAATTTCTGCAATACAAGCTTTCATGCCTCCTGCTCTAATTTAAAATATATGTGGTCCTTATGAATGTTATAACGCCGATAAGCATTGAATTTCTTTAATGTTGATATTACAGTATCACAAAGCAAGCAGATCATCTTATCTTTGGCAGAAACAAGGCAATATTGCAATTCCCAATCCTCATTAAAATGTGTTTTCTTTCTTCAGCGGTTCTCTTGGTCTTCTTTGACATGATGGGCTGTTAGGCAGACAGAATTAAAAAATACTGTCGAGCTGTGCAGCTACTCACAAATTCCACTTTAAACAGAAATACAGTGCACTGTTGTCAAAAGCTGGTAACAGATTGGTGTACTCCACCCCTATCAACTCTCACCAACCAGCCTCGTGCAGTAGTGTTGCCAGGCAGACAGGGGAAGTTAGAACTGAATCAGGAGTGTAGTAGCCATCGATTTAGCCCTTATGGCTTACTAATGTTCTAATTGTGCCAGTCAGTCTGGGAGGATATTTCATTGAAACTTATTTTATTCCTTGGTATTTTAAATGCATTCATTTTAGGGGATCTCAAGCTGATGATATCTCTGGGGTGCTTGGCAGAAACGAAAGGAAAACCATTGTGGAGGACAGACCCTCAATCCAGAGAGCACAGCACAGAATTTTTCAAAGATAAAACCCAACTTAAAATGAGCTGACAGTCCAAAATTAAAAAGTACACAGGAAGCAATCTATAGTAAGTAAATGTCAGCCAGCACAACAAACATCCCCTTCCTAAACTCAAATAAAAGAAATATAGGGACTATAAAATAAGTCTATTTAAAATGCTCACATATATCAAAGAGGGATATTAAAACATGATAAAAGAGCAAAACATTACCTTTAAAATGTTGGGGGATAGTTTTCCGGTGGAGTAAAGAGCACTTACAGCTGTGGGGATCCAGATGGGTATTCTTACTAGGAATTGGCAGTCACAAAATTGGGAGGGGAAAGAATTGGGAAAGAGATGAGCAAGGCTTGGTTTATAAAATGTCTCACATTCTGTATTAGGACTTTTGTTTGCAGGTGACAAAAAGATCATGTTTGTCTAGGGAGTATTTTGTCATTGTTGGCTTGCCTAACAAAGAAAGGCAGGTGTATAGTTGAAATGACAAAAATCTGAAACCCTACTTCTCTCTCCATCTCTGACCACTACTTTTTTCTTTTTGAATACCTTATTCTCTCCTATTGCAGACTGATTTTCTTCAGGAAGTGGAGAACATTACCATTTTCCGTTTTTGGCTCATACCCTTTTCTTTTTCTTTTTCTTTTTCTTTCTTTTATATTTTGGTAAAATATACATGAAATTTGCCATTCTAACCATTTTTAAAGGTACAGTTCAGGGGCATTAAATATATTTACATTGCTGAGCAATTATCCCTACCATCCATCTCCAGAAGTTTTTCACCATCCCAAACTGAAACTTTGTACCCATTAAATACTAACTCCCCATGCTTCCCTCCCCCAGCCCCTGGCACCCACTGTTCTACTTTCTATCTCTATGGATTTGACTACTCTTGTTATCTCATGTAAGTGGAATCATACAGTATTTGTCCTTTTGTGTGTCTAGCTTATTTCACTACACCCTTACTTTTGATCCGAGAGGAAAGAACCTTATCTGTGCACATGCTTCCATCCCTTAGCTCCATTTTGAAAAATTCTGAGAGAAAACTTTAATTGGCGTGGCTTGAGTTACATGCTTACTTTCAGACAAGGAAGATGATGGGTGTACGATTTGCACGGTTGGGTTAGATGGCCATCTTAGTGTCTTCCGCAATTTTCTGTGTAAACATACCCTCTCACAGAGTCCTTCCCTGTCCTCTCTTTCTGAAATAGCACGCCACATCACTCTAGTCACTTACTCTGCTTTCTTTTAACAAAATACTCACCTCTGTCTATTATTAAATATATTTATTTGCTTATTGCTTCCCCATCCACTAGAATATAATATTTATAACACCAGGGATTGTCTCTGTTTTGTTCATCTTCTAGTGTCTAGAAGAGTGACTGGGACATAACAGGAATTCAGTAACTACTTTTTATTAATTAATCAGAAATTGGGCTGGAGATACAGATTTAGTATTCATTGGTAAAAGTGATTAAAAGAAATTAATTATTCTTTCTTCTGCCTCCCTAGTGAAGATAAAAAATTAGAAGTCAAAAGGAACTGAACTTTGAGTATATATGAACACAGTGATTAAACATGAAAGTTATATACAAATACCAAGAGAATTATACTTCCTAAAGATGGATAATTGTGGAAAATGTAACCTTGCACAATGGATGCATAAGTAGAGTCCTGAAATTGCAATAGATTAAGGCCTTTCAGAAGTTGCTTTTTATTGCTGAACATGCACATTTAAACTATAAATATGAGTATATAAATGTATCAGATGTGTGCATGTTGTATGTATATATATATGCATACCTATTAACATTGGAAGCTGGCAAAGTAGATGTGAGTCTTAAGCCATGACAGTTAGTATTGTTCTTTCTAACTTGTCCTTAACTATAGCCAAGCAAGACAAAATACTCTGGAGCACAACTTCACACTGTCATGCTGCTCTGCATAAGAATCACTCAGATCTTGTTCGCTATAGCTGCCTCAGTTCTCTTCCCCTACCTGTCCTTAATTTTAAGGGAAGGACAAGTCAAAGAATAGCAAGGTAGCGGCTGTATCTAAAAAGACAAGAAAAATGTGGGCAAAAATGATCTCTTGTACTTCTTGCTTTTTGGTGCTTTCTTTCTTCTACTTTCCTTAGAGTTTATTAGTCTTTTGATGCTGTTGGACATACTGTTGCACATCAGCCAAATGTAGCCCCACCCCCCAAATTACTTCTTTCTTATCTTCTCTAACCCATCTAAACACACCTCACCTCGAAGTCCAATCAGAACTTTCATACCCTAGTAGGAAAACAAACTACATTGCCTCAAGGTCATCTCCCTGCCATGAATTTTTCTTATTACCTATCTGAACCAGAAAATAAGTTCCCTGTGGCAGCTTCTTGCTTTTCTTCCTAGGCGATTAAATGGGGAGACCCATGACCAAAAAGTTCTGGAGCCAATCCCCACCCCTAAATTCAACTTTTATGAAGTAGGAAAGGCAAATTTGAAGTACCTGAGAATAGTTTGGTTTATCATAATATCACTCTCTCCAACTTATTCATTATAGTGCTTTGGCATTTGTTCTTAATTACCAGGGGCACAATAATAGTCATGCATATTACAAAGTTCTTATCAAATTAATTACTAAGTTCTACTTTGCACCTGTGTCCTTTTTCTGATTATTTGTTACTCACATTAATATGATCAGCTGCTCTCAATTTAAGAAGTAGCATTGCTTAAAAAGTACTCAACTCTGCTGTAATTAGTATATATAGTTACAATATCTTAGGTTTTAAAAGAAAAAATTAACTGAAATGTTGGAGTCTCCTGAGTAATCTATGGGAAGCCTTGGCTTTCTTAGCAACTTCTGGGAATCACATTTCTTTATGATATTTGTTGTTTTTTTTCTTTTTTCTTTTTTTTTTTTTTTTTGAAACAGAGTCTCACTCTGTTGTCCGTGCTAGAGTGCCGTGGCATCAGCCTAGCTCACAGCAACCTCCAACTCCTGGGCTCAAGCAATCCTTCTGCCTCAGCCTCCAGAATAGCTGGACTACAGGCATGTGCCACCATGCCTGGCTAATTTTTTCTATATATTTTTAGTTGGCCAATTAATTTCTTTCTATTTTTAGTAGAGACGGGGTCTCGCTCTTGCTCAGGCTGGTCTGTATCAAACTCTTGACCTTGAGCAATCTGCCCACCTCGGCCTCCCAGAGTGCTAGGATTACAGGCGTGAGCCACCACACCCGGCCTCTTTATGATCTTTGTTCTGGTTAGGAAACCTAATGTTATTAGCCTGGGATTTGTGAGTCTTTGAAAGGGGATTAGAAAGCTACCCACTCTTTGTATAAGTCACAGACTTGCTAGGTAGATTTGGGGACAAGCTTAGGAAAAAACTGTTCTAATACTGACCAAAACAAATGATACACAGTGTCAACTTTTCTGCTACTAATTGGGTAACCAAACTGCCACATTTTAAGCGATTCCCTTTGGTTTATTATCTGCAGTTACCTGGTTATCTTCTACTGCAGCTGCTACAATATTATCATTTTTCCATTCTTGAAGATGGTTCGTCAAAAGTTACCGTGAGGCTCAACGAACTGATTTTTTCTTTTCCTGTGTCTGATAAACCTATGGAACTTTGGTATATCAGATATATTTGCTGTCATTCATGTGCTTTCATACTTTTGCGATTTCTTAGACTTCTAAAATGTATTGTTTTTTTCTTTTATAGGACAATGAAGGTCAAACAGCTCTACATTATGGTAAGATGTTTCTAAATTATTAAATACAATGTTTGAACATTTTGTCTGTTAGCTTATGTCAACTTTGTCCATTCCTATATAGTGCTTAGAAAAGTACCTGGCAACTAGCAGAGACACAATAACTTTTTGTTTACAAAATAAGATTAATAACCTAGAAAGTTAGAGATATATTAAAATTCTTATGATCACATTCATAGTAAATTAAACATTTCTGTTCTATCAACAGAAGTGGAATCTCCTCCAATGCCCCTTTGAAAATTCATTATTTCATTCTTGGTACTGTCAGTACAAGTGAGATGCTAATCATGTCACTGTAGAATCTAACGTCTATCCTACAAAAAATACTTTCTTAACATAATTGAAGTAAAGGAAATAAACTTGATTTTTAAACTCATTTCCCCTACTAATTTACTAGCTTAGTTAAGTAATCTTAAGTAATCTGTAAAATGAGGAAAATAATTCACAAAATGGAAATAATAATATGGCTCTTAGAGAGCTACTTGGTAAATTCAGTAAGAGAAAAAATATTAAAGTATTTTGTAAACTATAAAGTACTAGTAAATAAAATTAAAATATTCTGTTTGGGTGTGGATATGGCTGAATAAAAGACAGCCATCAATATTTAAACCCGATTATGGATCAACCACATTCAGACCTTTTGGGAGGGAATACGTTAGGCTATTTTGCCAGTTTTGGCAGTCCTAGACTGCCATTGAGTAACAAGTGACTCAGATGCCCCTGGATACTTTTTCCACTGCTTAGCATTTTCTTAGATATCAGGAACCTTGCTGGGTTATCTAGGAGTCTAAACTACTGGACTAGATATTATGCTATCTATACATATTAGCCTAATAGTGAAGATTGAAATGTCTATCACCAAATGCCTGCCCCAACTCACTTATGAGTTTAGCTAGTATGACCTGGGTACCAAAACCAGCAGGAAAAAGGAAATTGTGAGTCAATCTCACTTTTGAACATAGATGCAAAAATCCTAAATAAAATATAAGCAAATAAAATCTGTCAATATTGGCCAGGCGTGGTGGCTCACGCCTGTAATCCTAGCACTCTGGGAAGCCAAGACGGGAGGATCACTCAAGGTCAGGAGTTCGAAACCAGCCTGAGCAAGAGTGAGACCCCGTCTCTACTAAAAATAGAAAGAAATTAATTGACCAACTAAAGATATGTAGAAAAAATTAGCCAAGCATGGTGGCACATGCCTGTAGTCCCAGCTACTCAGGAGGCTGATACAGGAGGATCGCCTGAGCCCAGGAGTTTGAGGTTGCTGTGAGCTAGGCTGACACCATGGCACTCTAGCCCAGGCAACAGAGTGAGACTCTGTCTCAAAAAAAAAAAAAATCTGTCAATATTTTTAAGAGAAAGATATATCATGACCAAGTTGAGTTTACCCTAGAAATTCAAGGATGATTTAACATTAAAAAATTTATTAATGTAATTTTCCACATTAGCAAATTAGGTGAAAAACCATATGATTGACTCAAATGCCGAAAAAGCATTTGAGAACATTCAATATTCATTTTATTTATTTATTTTTTTTTTTGAGACAGAGTCTCACTGTGTTGCCCGGGCTAGAGTGCCATGGCGTCAGCCTGGCTCACAGCAACCTCAAACTCCTGGGCTCAAGCGATCCTTCTGCCTCAGCCTCCCAAGTAGCTGGGACTACAGGTATGCACCACCATGCCCGGCTAATTTTTTACATATATATTTAATTGGCCAATTAATTTATTTCTATTATTAGTAGAGACGGGGTCTCGAACTCCTGACCTTGAGCAATCTGCCCGCCTCGGCCTCCCAGAGTGCTAGGATTACAGGCGTGAGCCACCACGCCTGGCCCAACATTCATTTTAAGAAGCAGTACAGAAAAGTGTTTAAGATTTTGTGCTCTTAAGCCAGAGTTTTGATTCTAGAATTATAGTTCCACTACTAGCCTTGGACAAATTATTTAATGCATTGTATCTCAGTTTACTCATGATAAAATAGGAATAATAGCCTCAGAGATTTGTTATGAGAATATAATGAGTTAATCCATGTAAAGTGCTTAGAACAATGTCAGACACCTAGTATGTACTCAATAAATATTAGATAATATTTTTATGATAAAGGCTCTTAAACTAGGAATGGAAGGAAACTTCTATGATCTGATTAAACTGTATGTTGAAAACCCAGAGCAGACATTATTATTAAAGATGGAAAATTTGAAGCATTTCCTTAAAAATCAGAAACAAGAAAAGGATTTGTACCATAATGTTCTTCTTTAGTATTGTATTGGAATTCTAGACTACACAAAATAAAAAAACAAAAGAAATAAAAGATTCATGAGATGGATAAAAAGAAGCAAAACCATCATCATTCTCAAATAATATAATTAGCTACATAGAAATCCTAGAGGCTCTACAGTCACATTGTTAAATCTAATAATGCAATTTAGCAAGGATGCTGAATGCATCAGTTTTTAAAATTTCATTCTAAACATTAGTATAAAAAGATAGAAAATTTAAAAATTTTTTTAAATATTATTTACAATAGCAACTTATTCCTAGGACTCAACCTAACAAAAGATATGTAAAATTTTCATAGAAGAAAATTATTATTTTTTTAAAAGACATTTATTAAAGACATAAATAGAAATAGTCCATGTACCTGAATGGGAAGACTCAATACTATAAGGATCATTTCTTCCCAAGCCAAACTAAAAATTCAGACAATTTCTATAAGAATCCCAGCAGGTATTTTGGGGAATTTAACAAGCTTGTCTTAAAATTCATATGAAAGAAAAAAGAGCCAAGAATACCTAAGACAATTTGAAAAAAAACAAGAGAGACTTATTCTTCCAAATATTAAGATGTTATCGTAAAGCTATAATAATGAAGGCAGAGACTGATTTCCAGCATGACAGTGTAAGAAGCTACACTGACCTGCTCCTCTGTGAAACTGGTGAAAAATATTTTTAAAAATACGGACATTTGGGCTGAGTACAGTGGCTCATGCCTGTAATCCCAGCACTTTGGGAGCCCAAGGCAGAAGGATTGCTTGAGACCAGGAGTTTGAGAGCAGCCTGGGCAATATAGTGAGACCCCCCCATCTCTATAAAAAATTTTTTAAAATTAGCTGGGCATGGTGGCATGCACCTGTAGTCCCAAATATTTGGGAGGCTGAAGCAAGAGGATTGCTTGAGCCCAGAAGTTTGAGGCCTCAGAGAGCTAGGATCATGCCACTGCACTCCAGCCTGGGCAACAGAGCAATACCCTGTTTCTAACAAAACAAAAATAGACATTTAAACCTTCTGGAAATGGTACTAAGGACAAACAGCAAATGAAGAAATATCTATTCAAGAAAATCTATAAAAATTTGGTAAGAAGGCAAGAGTTTGTGACATTTGAACCAAAATCACTCCCTCCTTTCCCCCTCCCAGCTCAGTGCTGTGGAGACACCTCTCTAGAACGCTTATAGTGAAAAACACAGGGTTCCCTCTCTTTGCAGCTCCTAGCCAGAGGGCTTTCTTCCTGAGAGGAGCAGGACAAACATTTCTCATCCTGCCTCCAGCTATCTTTTGCTGAGGCTGTCCTGGGCAAATACAGTCAAGAGATGAGGGCTCCCTTATTCTGCCCAGCTACCCCTCCTGAAATGAAGGCTCTACCTTGGTTGTAGTGCACTGAGAATACTGGGGCATGCCTTTAAAAGAACCATGAGAAATGTGAATATACAATACAGTATACAGGTAATCTGTAGGCTCCTGTCTATAAACAGCCCTCTATATAGTAGTTATTGTTTTCTCCATTTTATAAATGAGGAAATCAAACTCAAAGAGCTTAATAAATTTGCCTAAGAGAACCAGAAATTCAAGCCCATGCTTCTAAGTTTACTAGGAAAGGTAAGAAAAATGAATATTTTCCCAGGCCTCCTTCCACAGCATTCATATCACTTATTTCTCAAACATGTGTTTGATGTTTCTGTCATGACTCCTCCAATATTACTAAGAGCTGTCTGTTCTAAACCCTAATTTTCAACCCAGAAAAACCTTTTCTCAGCTACCCCACAGGTGTGATGGCAATCTGGGATAATCAGGCATGAGTCAAAACAACCACAGAGAATCAGAAGGAGGAAGAATAAGCTTTTCACAGTAGTTGTAAGGACTTCACAAAGTTCAGGGCTACCCCTTTTTCCTGAAAAGGCCGGCTTTCTTTTACTCTAAAATATTTGGCGTAAGGTCTAGAGTTCACTGCTCTGCTTAGAAAGACAACTCCTGCCAGTGTATCCACATGCTCTGCTGAATCAGCTCTTATTTCCATTCCCTCATTCTTTCTTTCATCTCTCATTCAGATGTTTTTCATTGCCTTCTCTGGAGCATGCGCTGTGTCTTGCTTTTATTTCTCCCTTCCAGAAACTGTAGCGACAACTAAACCAGACTGAATGTGCCCTTGAGAATTTAGATGAGTCACTCTGTCATTCCCTAGTTAACCATTAGGGGTGAATGCCTTTATGGATATGGGAATGTGTCCATTTAAGTTTGATATATTTAAAATAGACAGTAACAGAGTAGGGATTTTCAAAAGGCCTTTCTGACTGGCTTCAAAAGAAGCCGTATTTTCTTTATGTACCAATACAGGAAATCTCTGAGATACATTATTGAAAGAAAAGATTAAAGTGTAGAACACTGTATGTAGTGTGCTGTTTATACATGTTTGCTGGTAGTAAATGCATAAGATATCAACAGAAAGATACATAAAAAGCTAATAATGTTGGTTTCCTAGGGGAAGAGGAGCTGTGGGGCTAGAATACAAGAATAAGATAAAAACTTTTTGGTAAACCCTGTTATAACTTCTGTATTTGGAAACATATGCATATATTGCCTGTTCAAAATTAAATTATTTTAAATCTGAACATCATAGGCTCCATTAGTATTATGAATATGATCTATCTTAATTATATTTTATTCATTCAACAAATATTTATTAAGCTATTTGCTGGATAAAATATACCATTCTGTTTAAGATAAGGGATGTCTTCCGATTCCTTCACTTCCTACTCAGTAAAGAAGGACCCAACAACCACAGAAGTGTGTGAGCAAACATCATATCTAGGAAAACTCTGGGCTTGGGTTTCAGTGCCAACACTGCCTGGAAATGGGCCTCTTAAACCAGAAGTGATAAAGAGCTGATACTGAGATCCTGCACATGAGCCGGGACCTTCAAAAAGCTATACCCTCAATTTTAAAAAACAACAACAGAAAAAGATTAGATTAGAACAACTTGGCCCTCCAATATAAGGAAGACAAAGAAGCTTATCTGCCTTAGACCAGTATCTGAATGGGAACAAAAGCCCCATCTCACACAAGTGTAGAGTTCAAATTTATACTTTGATTGTTTCAGGAATCTTGAAGTCACAAAATCAACATAATAAATATACTTGGGCTGGTTTACCCCCTGAGGGACCTGGCAGAAGTCAATGCTAAACCTTTCTTCAGGGATACGTCTTCAACCTAGATAGCACAGAATTCCTTCAGAATGAAGCTCTACAAGGAGTAATCTCACGATCCAAAATTACAAAATACATTTGAGTGAGTGTCAGCAGACATAGTAAACCATGGTATTGGACTTTGAGGAAATTGAGTAAAACTAATGGATAAAATTGATCAGAAAAAATATTAAATCAAGGAATCAAAAACACAAGAACAAGATACCTCAAAAAAGAACAGGAATATTTGAAAGAGAACAAATAGAACTTCAATAAATGAGAAAGTATGGATATTTTACAATGGATAGGTCAAAGTAAAGAATTAGCACAAGTAAAGAAAAAAATTGGCAAACTGAAAGATAGTTCTAAAGAAATTACCAAAAAGGCAGTACAGAAAGATAAAGAAATGAGAAATGTAAAAAAAAGAGACATTAAAAATAGAATGAGAAAAAAAATAAAATAGAATGATAAAGTTCAACATTATTAAATAGGAGTTCCAGAAGGAAAGATTAGGGGAGAATCAATATTTAAAGATATATTTACTGATAATTTCCAGAATTGATTAAACATTGGAATCTTCAGATTCAAGAATTAGGAGATCTGATTAGGAATAATCCAAGGTATTCCTGTAATGGAATACTATACAATAGTGAGAATGAACTACAACTACATACAATCACTTGGATGAATCTCACACATACTGTTGAGCTCAAGATGCCAGGCACAAAAGAGGACATACAGTATGCTTCCCATTTATATAAAGGTCAAAAACAAGGGAAACTTATCTCTAGCATTAGCAGACAAGATAATGATTACCTTGGAAATAGGCAGATAACAACTAAAAGGGGTTAATAGGGCAGAGGTGCTTCTGATATTATAATAATGATCTGATTCTTGAACTATGTGTTAGTTACGTGGATAGGTTCATCTTAAGAATTTTTTTTTTTTTTTTTTTTTGGAGACAGAGTCTCACTCTGTTTCCTGGGATAGAGTGCAGTGGCTTGATCATACCTCATTGCAACCTCTAACTCCTGGGCTCAAGTGATCCTCCTGGCTTAGCCTCCTGAATAGCTAGGACTACAGGTGTATACCACCACACCAACTGATTTTTTTATTTTTCTAGAGACAGGGTCTTGCTGTGTGCTGGTCTCAAGCTATCCTCCCACCTCGGCCTCCCAAAGTGCTAGGATTATAGGCATGAGACACTGCCCAGCATCATCTTAAGAAAATTTATATACAGTTGACCCCTAGAACAACACAGGTGTTGAATGCATAGATCCACTTATACGCAGATTTTCTCCATAAATATTAGAAACTTTTTTTGGAGATTTGTGACACTTCGAAAAAACTCACAGACAACTGTTTAGCCTAGAAATATCAAAAAAATGAAGAAAAAGGTATATCATGAAAGCATAAGAATGTGTAAATACTAGTATTGTATCATTTAATACCATAAAATATACACAAATCTGTTATAAAAAGTTAAAATTTATCAAAACTTACACACAGACTGTACATGACGCCATTTACAAGAGAAATGTAAACATAAAGATGCAGTATTAAATCAGAACTGCATAAAATTAACTATAGTATAATACATACTATACTGCTATAGTAATTTCATAGTCACCTCCTGTTGCTATTGCAGTGAGCTCAAGTGTTGAGAGTATCTGCCTAAAATACCATATGATGCTAATCATCTCTGTGTGAACAGCTCCTCTTTCTGGTAAATTGAGCACTGCGGTAAAAAGTGATCTCTTGTGGTTCTCTTATATTTTTCATCGTGTTTAGTGCAATACCATAAACCTTGAATAACACCATGGGACCCATATGAAGTGCCACTAGTGATGCTGGAAGTGCTCCCAGGAAGCAGAGAAAAGTCATGACATTATAAGAAAAAGTTGAATTGCTTGATATGTACCATAGATTGAGGTCTGCAGCTGCAGTTGCCTGCCATTTCAGACAGACGATTCATCTTATAAACAGATGAAATAAACTTACAGTATCGATAAATACAGTACTGTACTATAAATGTATTTTCTCTTCCTTATGATTTTCTTAACAACATTTTCTTTTCTCTAGCTTACTTTATTGTAAGAATAAAGTATAAAATATATGTAACATACAAAATATGTGTTAATCAACTGCTTCTGGTCTCAGTAAGGCTTCAAATTAACCACAGGCTGTGAAATAGTTAAGTTTTGGGGGAGTCAAAGGTTATATGCATATTTTCTACTTCATGTGGGGTTGGTACCCCTAACTCCTGCATTGTTCAAGGCCCAACTGTGTATGATTTTGGTATTCTTCTGTATGTATTTTTTACTCTAATATAAAGTTTACACACACAAAAAAGCCCAAACCTAGAGATGTATGGTGGTAGTGTTACTGACTCTATTTATATTAGTAAAATTTCATTTAATCTTTCCAACAACTGTCTGAGCTAGGTGTTGCTTTCTCCCAGGTGAAAAACTGATGTCCAAAACATAAATAAAAAAAAAAAAAAGAAAAGAAAAAAACTGAAGTCCAGAGAGGTGACATAACCTTGACAGGGTAATACAGTTGTAGGTAGCAGAGCCAAGACACTTATGCAGGTCTTCTGATTGCATATCTAGTCTTCTTTTCATAATTTTACAAATAATTATATTCTTGGTAGCCTTTTAAGCAGATATTATTCTATGGAAAACAATATTTTGTAGAAATAAAATTAAGGAAAATCCTTTATTATTGGCCACATTGGTGAATCAAGTCTAATTTTCAGGACTACCTGTGAGTAAACACATATATCAATATATCTGTTCATCTATGTGCTTTTATATTTTTATTTCTGTTCACTAAGAGTTTACACATTAATAAAAATTATTTCTGATTCAAGAATCTTGCCAAAAATTGATCTAGTAAAACAACATTTTCTGTTTCTCAGGTTGTATTAATCATTGTGGAAAGAACAAAACAAATATCATATGTGTTATAACCAATATAATTGAACACTAAAATAATATTGTTAGAAGTTCGGGCATTACAAATATATAAAACTAAAATATTCTGACAGCTCAGGAATATTTTGTAAAAATTAATATTTTAAGTTTAATTAATAATCACTTATAGGAGTGATTTATTTTTAATTTAGATTTTATTACTCTGTCACTGGACTTCTGCCAGTTTTTAAGGTAGTTAAAACAGAGTCTTGTATGTAATAATTATCATTTATTAAGCACCTATTATATGCCCAGGAATCTGCTGGGCATATTCATTTAGTCACTGATATTATTTAACCTTTTTTATTTAGTAGGCATTCAATAGCTATTTGTTGATTTGATTTGGTTTTAAGACCCTTAACCTATTCTTGGAACTTTTATAAGACTATAAGTATGGTTAAATCCAGTGAGTGCAGACAGTGTTGGGGATGTCTTTGGGGTTTAGCTATTATTTTTTATGAATTATGGTTGAGCTTGACAGCTGTCCTTGTGTTGACAGCTCTTCTGATTATAGCAGTTGTCAAACTCCATCCTTAAGCAGGTTGTAAATCCTGGCTTCTTCCGATTAAAACTGGGTCAGCGCCAATCGCAGGTTAACTAGAGGCCAGTATTCTACTACTGTATGTCCTTACTGGTTCATTCTAAATGGGCTTTGTGTGGCAGCGTACTAAAAACCCTTATTTGCCTATATTTTACCTGTGTGGTTTTCTTTAACTCTTCAGATATTGGTCCTCCTGTTATTTTGTGATTAAGCATGATCCTTGCTGAAGAGTATATTGACATAAGTGTGGTCTTCCTTATAAATGGCCTGTTAGCCTTCCCCTCCTCTTCCTCCACTGGGAATACTAATATCATTGCATCTGTGTCTCCCAGGGGAAATCAAGGCTTTTCCTTGCACGTGCAGTCATGTGATTTCAGAGTGGGCAGGCTTTGTATCCTCATGAGCCCTCGGTCTTCCACGTAAAGCACCATCTGTTCTGTTCCTCTACACTGTTACAGGGCAGTGGGAGGAGGCATTAGTGTGAAAATAAGTAAAATAAAAAAGAAAGAAATTCATCATCAAAACCCAGAGGATTAATGGAGTCAGAAGGCTCACTGCTCTGAATGAAAATTCATCTTCACCTGTGCCAGTGTCAGGGCTGCCTCTATGGCACTTGACAAATAGAGGTTCCCAGGGTACCATAAATTCAGCAACTGTTCTAATCCCTATAGACTTGCTCAAGCTTTTCCAAGATGGGCTTATGACTGTTTTTGTATTTCCCAACACATTGTGGGCACCAATATATCCCCTCATTAATTTGGTAAAATGTTAGCACCCTTTCCTTCTCATCCCTTTCTCATCTTCTTTGCCTTTGTCTGTTTTGAGAGGATGAGCAGCTTGCACATTCCTAAAAGACGACTCTACTTTGTGACTTATGCTTCACCGAAGATGCCAGAGGCGGAGAAATCAATTAACTAATGAATTTTGAGCAAATACTAAGTACTCAGCACTGTGCTAGATGAAGAGAAGAATACAAAAAAGCATATACTCAAGTAGCTCACCATCTAATTGGGGGTACAGAGCATATTTTTTTCAACAGCTGTTTGTTGGGCACCTATAAGTAAAAGTAGGCTCTGTGCTAACATAAACATACTTGATGCCTATCAACAGTACTACAAGTGCCCGTATCAGGATAAGATTCACCTGTGTGGTTTAAAGGGACTCCTGCGCTTTAAAGTTAGTCTCTCTCTTTTTTCTCTCTACTACAACCTCATTGTTTATGTTCTCATGTGAGCCTGTCTTTGCATAAACCCCAGGCATTTGTTAATAAAACTCCTTTCATATGGATAACATATTTCTTGTTCTGAAGTACCGTTTTGCAACCCTTAAGTTCCAAATTTAAATCTCACATTATAGTTAGACTTGAGCTCAACTTTCATTCACATCTGTCAAGTTAGGGAATTGTTATGAGCCCCAAGTAGCCTTTTCTTAGCTGCTCGGCTGTAGTCTTCTGGATATGGAATTTAAAATTTTAAGCTCCATTCCTGGGTCGTTAGCCATAGATTATATTATACCTCACTGCTGGAACAGTCATTTCATCAGACGGTATACATGAAATTAATGCCTCTTTGTCTGAGATGGCCATCTTGCGTATCTTTTGCCATAGCACACATCTCCTTAGCCCTGATCTTCTTGCTTAAGTGTTGGGTTACATTTGAGCTAAGTATTATCTGACAAATCATGATAGTTATTGTCATGTATTACAGATTTATATACTAGGAAGTTTATTCCTCTGATACTGCCTGCTAGAAGGTCCCATTTTTTTCTTTTTTTTTTTTTATTTGCTTTGTTGCCTGGGCTAGAGTGCCGTGGTGTCAACCTAGCTCACAGCAACCTCCATCTCCTGGGCTCAAGTGAACCTTCTGCCTCAGCCTCCCAGGTAGCTGAGACTACAGGCATGCGCCACCATGCCGGCTAATTTTTTCTATATATTTTTAGTTGTCCAGCTAATTTCTTTCTATTTTTAGTAGAGACGGGGGTCTCACTCTTGCTTAGGCTGGTCTCCAACTCCTAAGCTTGAGCGATCCTCCCGCCTCAGCCTCCCAGAAGGTCCCATTTTAAAATGTAACCAAGTGTTCCTCACAGTAAGTTGAAACAATTAGCCATAGTATAAAGGTTAAATGATTATTGTTTAAAATATAAATATCACGTAGTTCTGTGCAGGATAAATAGCCTCTTCTCAGAGCTACTTGATACTGGGTGATGTGTCTTTAACTTTGTTCTGTAAGAGACTCTTCCATTTTAATCTAATTTGGTGTTCAGTGATTCGTGATAAAACGCTTAAGAAATTTAAAATTAAAATGTTAATTAAAATTATTTTGGCAGGCAATTTTAAATTCTCAACGAGATACTGTAATCCTAAGCACTTTCTTTTGAATCCTGACCTTAGTAAAGATAATCCTATCCCACCTTCCTCTCTGTGGCATCCCTCAAGATGCAGAATAGCTCTTGAGTCTCAGGACCTACCTGAAACTATGACCTCAGCCAGTCAGCAGTTGCCCCAGGATTGGAAAAAGCAATTCTTACCTCTCTCTCTCTTTTCTCCTGCTCTCCATTCATTCATTCATCAAATATTAATTTAACATTTATACTGCCGGTAGCCTTCTAAGGAATCCCACACCTCTGAAGGCAGAGATAAGGTTCCCAAATGGTCTGTTTCTAGCTCAGAAAAATTTCTACCCTCTACTTTGGTTCACTTGGAACCCCTCTGAGCTTATGTCGTTATGGGTTAGATAGAGTTTGGTACCTAAGGTTGTCAGGATAAGTAATGTAAAGGATCACAAAAGCTATCCCAAGTATATAACCCATCACAACCTGGTTTTGGCTGCTGTCTCTATGCCCACTTCACACTACATAGCCAGGAAGCTCTAAGTTGGAAGCACCCACCTAGGGAGAGAAGATGTTCAAGGGAACCAGAGAAACTATTTTATCTTTACCTAACTGCCAAGAGAGAGCAAAAGAAGAAATTATCACTACTAACGCATTTAAAACCAAACCCCAGGGGAGTTCTGCTTCCACTTGAGATGTAGAAAACTGCAAGAGAACTTTGTTCTCTCCCTAAAAAAAACAAAAAGATGGATAATCTACAAAAATCATAACTTTTTGTGAACGCGTCAGAGAGCAGAGGTTGCATGGCAGCCAAGTAAACTGAATTTCAAAGAGTGTCAGGCTCCTACAAGACACACAAACTGCTTCACCTTTGGCAGAACACCCAAAGAGGCAAGCACTGTACAAGCGGGTAAGAAGAAAATAGCTACAGTTAAATTAAATTCTTTGAGCTAGCATGATATTTCAGAATAGCTGGGAGCCCCAAACCTAAGAGGAGGCCTCGTTTGTGTTCTCTTTTTCATTAACTGGGTGCTCAGGAAAGATACTGAGAAGAGAGAGAATCCTCTTTAGTGGCACACAGCCATGAAACCCTCCCACCTCCCTATACCCTTCTTTCTTTTTTTCTTTCTTTTTTAATTAATTTTGACACATAAAAATTGTTCACATTTATTGTATAAAACATGTTTTGAAATATATATACATTATAAAATGGCTAAATTGAGATAATTAACATGTACATTACTCCACATACTTATTTTTTTGTGGTGCAAACACTTAAAATCTAATCTCTCAGCAACTTTCAAGAATATAATACATTATTATTACCCACAGTAAGTCACCGTGTTGTATAATCCTGCTGTCTTATTTCATACAAAGCCAAATCTTTAAGCCACTAGGGGAGAAGCTGACAACCCTTTTGTCCTCTCCTCCTCCTGTTCCTGGACCCAGGCACATATCCACTGCTTTTAGAGTAAGAGTAAAAGCCAAACTTGCCTCTGGAGAGGGACAGAGAATCCCTAGACTTAGGACCCTGCACTGATGCAAAGCAGAGATGCTGCCACCACTGGGGGTAGGGCTGGAAACTCCCTCTCACACAAGACATTCCCCCACCCCCACGCAACCCAATGTATCAGAGTTTGGCTGACTTTGGGGTGGCAGGGAGGGGTGCAGGAACATGGAGAAATCACCACCCCAAGGTCCTGCCTAAGACTGAGACTAGCCCAAAAGGACAGAGAACTCCATCTCACCCCTATCATGAGCCTGGCCCTGAGTAATATGCAATTGTAGTCTGTTGATGGAGGAAAGAGAAGAGTATAGAGAGAGACTCCCTGTGTGGTACAGACGTGCAGAGACTGCTGAAAGCTGAAGATAGAGCAAGAATAAACCTTCTGGCACTCTAGGCCCCACACTAAGCATAAGTTAGCTGCCCATCATTGGAGGAATTTGAAGACTGTGTTGCTGAGCTTATCTATAGCAACAAGCCCAAACGCAGTTCACCTACCAACTGGATTGACTTAATACCCACACTAATGGCATGATGGAAGAAGAGACATGCTCATTTCTGGGTGTAAATAGTATTATTTAGCTTCTACTGTTCTTCTACCCACAATATTCTGCATTCAATTAAAAATTATGAAACACAAGCAAGGAAAAAACAACCCATTGTCAAGCAATAAATCAGTAATTGACAGAAAAGGTAGTCAGAAATTCAACAAGGATGTGGAAGACTTTAACAATGCTGTCAACCAACTTGATTTAATTGGCATCTATAGAACACTCTATCTAATAAACAGAATACACATTATTTCAAGTACACATGGCATAATCACCGTATTTCATAACCTAGACCATGTTCTGGGCCATAAAACTCCAACAAATGTAAAATAATAGAAATCATACAGAGTTTGCTCTGAGAAATCATACAAAATTTTGCTCTCTGACCACCACAGAATTAAGTTAGAAACCAATATACTTTATTGCTAAAAACTGCTAATGATCATCTGAGCCCTCAGTGAGTTGTAATCTTCTTGCTGGTGGGGGGTATCTTACCCCTGCATTGATAGCTGCTTACTAATCAGGGTGGTGGCTGCTGAAGGTTGGTGTGGCTGAGGCAATTTCTTAAAATAAGACAATGAAGTTTACAAAGATTGCAATGTATTAGGTCATTAAATATGAAATGTCCAATTTCAAACCAAAAGTTGAGTTTATTATGTCTCAAACAAGAAGCAGTACAATTAAAGTATGTGCCTAAACTATCGACACAGTTTTGCCATCTTGATGGTAGCTTGCTTATGCCAGCAGCTAAGAAGCCTGGAGAATGGGTAGCGATTAAATCATGAAAAGCATTTTCCACAGCTTGTTGAGAATTGAATATCCTTACTTGCAAGAAGGGGTCCAAAGCCTGGAAGAAGTGGTAGTCAGTTGGTGCGAGGTCTGGTGAATAGACAGAGTTTCCAAGTCCAGCTTCTATAGTTTGAGCAGCATTTTTTGCAACATGTTGTCTTGCAAGAGGATTGGCCTATTTCTGTTGACCAATCTTGGCTGCGTAATTGCAAGCATCCTCATCATTTCATCTAATTGGTTGCAGTAGACATCCACTGTAATCAATTGACTGGGTTTCATGAAGCTGAGGTAATATAATACAAGCTAATATAATAGCAGCACTGGACCACCAAACAGATACTATTAGCTTTTTTTGGTGAATATTTGGTTTTGGTCTGTGTTTTGGCACTTCATCTTTATCCAACCATTGTGCTGAATGCTTGCAATTGTCAACAAGAATCTATTTTTCATCACACGTAATAATACGGTGTAGAAATGGTTCACCTTTATGTCGTGACAGCAAAGAAAGGCAAGCTTCGAGATGATTTCTCTTCTGATGCTTGTTTAATTCATGTGGAACCCATCTATCCAGTTTGTTTACCTTGCCCATTTGTTTCAAATGGTCCAATATTGTTGGAATAGTAACGTCAAACCTTGCTGCTAATTCATGCACAGGTTGAGATGGATTCACTTCCACTACAGCTTTCAGCTCATCATTATCCATGTTGCTCTTAGGTCACCTATATGGCTCATTTTGAAGATTAAAATCACCAGAATGGAACTTCTCAAACCATCGACGTACTATGTGTTCATCAGTCACATACTTCCCAAACACTTCACTGATATTTTGAGCTGTCTGTGCTGCACTGGTTCCATGATGGAGCTCATATTCAAAAATAACACAAATTTTTTACTATCCATAGTTTCATAAAAATTGCTCTAAAAAAATTTGAAAGGTAATCTAAGCCAAAACATGCATATGAAAGAATGAGGATGTACCTTCACAATTTAAAAAAATGTCAAAGTGAAATGTCAGAGATAGCAACTGTCAAACTTAGTACTTAAGGAAATTGAATATTCCATACTTAACCTAATATATGGCATGATTTGGGGTTGTTTTTCAGACTCATATTTCACCTCCCTGCTGAATTTATCAACATGAATATCTCCTAGCACCACTTATTCATTATGTCCCAAACCAGGGCTATTTCTCCCCCTCCGTAATTTTCTGCTTCTGTTCCCCTTCAAAAACGCCCGCTCTTCCTTCTCTGATTCCTTACTTTAGAGGTAATGTCAGCAGCATGTATGTGGTCTCCCAGACTGGAAACATAGGTGTCATCTTTGACTCTTTTAATTCCCTCATTCCTTATATCACATCCAGTACTTTGCTACAAAATATTTGCTTGAGTTTCAGTGGCTCTCTTATTCATATCCTTCTTTAAATTCTTGCAGAGACACTGGCTAATTTCAAGCCCCCTGAAGGATTACTACAGTCTCCTAATCGGTCTTCCTGCCACAAATTTTTAGGCTCTCTCAATCACACTTTATAGAATTACCATCCTAGCACAGAGTCCAAATTATGCCACTCCCCTCCTCATAAATGCCTCTGAATCACTTGATAAAACCCAAACTTCTTAATATGGCTTTCAAGGCCCTAGGTAATTTGCCTTCAATCCATCCTCTCTACTTTCAACTTTCTACATAGCTTCCCTGAGCCAACAGACGGTTCCATCAGCATTCTCTGTGCTCTCATGCGTCTGCTCACAGCATTTGCTTCCTCGCCAGCGCCCGCCCTTCTCAAGGATTTTGCTCTGTCCTTCAAAGCTCAGCTTACATACCACCTATTTGTGGTGTTTTTCCTGATTCCCCAGTTTCCTCCTCCCCCCTCAGCCTTTGCAATATGTGTCTCTCTGCCATAGTACTTATTCTTTTGTGTTAGAGTTGGTCATTTATGTGTTTATAGTAAATTCTCGAGAACAAGAATCTTACTTGTATTCTTGGCAGGACTGGTGCCACATGTGCTCAATAAAATAGCCATGGGATCAACCTCCATACCCTTTCTTTCTCTTTTTTTAAAAAAACTTTTTGTTGTTATATAATAAGCATACTACAGAAGCCTATATAAAATGTATATGAAGAATTTATAGTTTTAAACAATGTACCCACTACCTAGGTTAAGAAATAGGGCATCACCAATATCTTTGAAGCCCCACACGTGTGCGTCTCCAGTGACGTGGCCCTCCCCAGCACCCCCCAGAGACTACCTATCCCAAATTTTGTGTTAATGATTTCCTTTATAGTTTTACTACATGTTTGTATGTCTGAACAATAGTGTTTAATTTCATATACCCTATGTGTTCTTCTCACTTGTTTTTTTTTCTTTCATCGTTATGTTTTGGAGATAAATCCATATTGTGTGTAGCTATAGTTAATTAGTTTTCAGTGTTATATGAAATTTCATCATACAAGTGAATGATATTTTATTTTCACATGTTACTGTTAATGAGCATTTGAGTTACTTACATTTGGGGTCTATTATGAACAGTGCTTCTGTACACCATCTTGCAAATATCTCTCCTGGAGAAAACATGCAGAAGTTTCTATAGAATATATAACTAGAAATAGAATTGCAGGGTTGGAGGGTATCTGTATGTTTAGGTTAACCTGTAATGCCAAATTGTTGTCCAAAGTAACAACACCAGTGTACACTCTCAGAAGTCTAAAGGGAGCTTCCCTTACTCCAGTCCTCCTCAGTGCTTGGCATTGTAGAAGTTTTTAATTTTCACCAATCTAATAGGTATGAAATGGTATCCCTTGGTTTTAATTTTCATTTCCCTGATTCATGTGTTTGCTCATCTTTTCATGCTTATTGCAATTTATGTTTCATCTTGTGTGAAATGCCTATTTTTGCCTTTAGCCCAGTTGTCTCCGCACCATCTAATTAATGGATCTTTGTTTCCTCACGGATCTGTGATATGCCACCTTTGTCGTAAATCACGTTTTCATATATGTGCAAAAGAATAGATGGCTCTCTGTTCTCACTCTTCGGTCTTTTTGTCCATCTTGGGGCAATACCATACCATCGTTATAGTAAATCTTGATACCATAGGTCCTTCTTACCCCTTCCTCTGCCTGGGACATATCAGTGACACCCATTGGTGCTATTTATTATTTTGTTAAAAAAAGGTCTTGTAGAGGGATGATCTGGCTACTATGCCAGCTTTATTTTTTCCATTTACAAATTGTAAAGTTCAGTTCATTACCTTCTTACCTGTCCTTCAAAGAGAGAACAAAATATTTTCTTTGACATTTATAATATTTTTAATTCGACATAGCCTGTACACGTATCATTATTCTGAAATAATAACTGAAGTAAAATAGATACTTAAATGCTATATTTTTTATTCTTTCCTTTCATCCTATCCTTAAAGACTAGAGTCAAAAGCCTTGCAATTTAAAATATGTATTTTTTTTATATTTGTAGGCAACCAAGAAGGTAAATTTTATTTTCCTAAGACTTGAAAAGTCAGGCCAGGTGCAGTAGCTCACACCTATAATCCTAGCACTTTAGCAGGCCAAAATAGGAGGATCGCTTGAGGCCAGGAGTTTGAGACCAGCCTGAGCAAGAAACAGTGAGACCCTGTCTATACAAAAAATAGAAAAATTAGCCAGGCGTGGTGGCGCATGTCTCTAGTCCCAGCTTTTCGGGAGGCTAAGACAGGAGGATCGCTTGAACCCAGGAGTTTGATTGAGTTGCAGTGAGCTATGATGATGTCACTGCACTCTAGCCAGCGCAACAGTGCAAGCCCTATCTCAAAAAAAAAAAAAAGAGGCTGAGCACAGTAGCTCATGCCTGTATTCTTAGCACTCTGGAAGGCCGAGGTGGGAAGATTACTTGAGCTCAGGAGTTTGAGACCAGCCTGAGCAAGAGCGAGACCCTGTCTCTACTATAAATAGAAATTAGCGAAACAACCAAAAATAGAAAAAAATTTGCCGGGTATGGTGGTGCATGCCTGTAGTCCCAGCTACCTGGGAGGCTGAGGCAGGAAAGTCGCTTGAGCCCAGGAGTTTGAGATTGCTGTGAGCTAGGCTAATGCCACAACACTGTAGCCCAGGCAAGAGAGTGAGACTCTGTCTCAGAAAAAAAAGAAAGAAAGAAAGAAAAAGAAATCCCGTGTAATGCCACAGTTCTCATAATAAGGCCTGATCATCCTTTTTGGCCACTGTACCATTGCTCATTGTTCAGTATTCCTTAGTGCTCAGCACTTTCCTGCTGAAGTGGAATAGTTTCTCTGTTTCATGGTAAACTTGTTGTCATATTTGTTCATTTTCCTTTCAGCCGCTGCCTGTGAGTTTTTGGATATCGTGGAGCTGCTGCTGCAGTCTGGCGCTGACCCTACTCTCCGAGACCAGGATGGCTGCCTGCCGGAAGAGGTGACAGGCTGCAAAGCAGTTTCTTTGGTGCTGCAGCGGCACACGGCTGGCAAAGCTTAATCAAAAGACTGGAAAACCACAGTCTGTAATAGCATAGGGCTTGAATTATGAAAGAAAACTGCAAAAATAATACTCTTTTACCGCCCATGTTTGGTATGCATTGGCTAATAAAATCAGTTCTGAGGAACTGGGATTTTGAAGTCTCAGCAATTCATTCTACTTGCATACATTTTGGGGAGTACAGTTTTGGTGATGAACATGTGTACTGTGCATAATATAATCCAGTTCTGCTGAGCATGCCCTAAAATTTATCGATGCTTTAGAGGGTGGGGAGAGGAGAAGACAGACCATATTTCACAATATTAAACTTGGCTGCTCTTTTGAAAAACATGCAGAAGTAAAATGTGACCAACAGCAGTATATTGACAATTAGGGAAAGTTTCATGAAATCCCAGTATGGTGGAGATCAAATGAGCTTATAGCATTGTACAGCTGATCTGAATAGGTAGCTAAACTGTCTGTTCTTTTGGCAGGTAGAATTGGAAAGACAGGAAAGAAGAGGGGTGTTAAGAAAAAGGAAACAAAAGAGAGACAGGGCAGGATTTTGTCACATAAGGGGTATAGAAGTCAGAACAACCAGATTTACTGAAAACCCCAAAACCTTGGGCATTTTAAAATAATATTCAGCAACCTCACTCTAGGATTGAAACAGATTTGGGAGGATTCATTGGGATTAGGTCAGGATTTCTTAAACTCACCTTCACAAAACAGGAGAGGAATTTCTTTAGGGCCCTTTCAATTGGCTATAATGACCCTGTCATGTGTAGCGGCAGTCTCTGTAAGAAAGCTCAGGCCTGAACTGTTAGGCCTATTTGAGTCTATCTAATGTGTTATTGTTGAAGTTATTTCTGGATACCAGAAGAGCTTCTCATTTTTACTAAAAATGTAGACATGTATGCCACTCTTGAAACTGGCTCCCAATGATTTCCTCCTGTACACCACAAGAGCTCCATCCGGGAATTCCCTGACAGTTCTTATTATATAAGGAAAGTAAATAGTTGTCACAGGAAATGAAATAAGAAATGAGTTGAGATGCAAAGATAACCATCTAAAAGATAATAATTTTCCAAACAAATGTTACTGTTAAGGTAACAAGTAATCCTAGCACTTTGGGAGGCTAAGGCGGGAGGACTGCTTGAGGCCAGGAGTTTGAGACTAGCCTGAGCAAGAGCAAGACCTTGTCTCTGCAAAAACATAGAAAAATTAGCCAGGCATCGCCTATAGTCCCAGCTACTTGGGGTGTAGGGCTGGTGGGGGTGCTGAGGCAGGAGGATGTCTTGAGCCCATGAGTTTGAGGTTGCAGTGAGCTATGATGACACTGCACTCTAGCCCAGGTGACAGAGGGAGACCCAGTCTCACAAAAAAAAAGATAACAAGTAATAAACTTGTTTAGTGGAGCCCTCAACAGGGAACAAGATTTTCATTAGCTTAAGCTAACCTGTCCTTCTGGAACAAGCCCTTCCATAACAAAAATGAGGCATAGTAATACTGTTTATTTTATTATGTTTTTTACTTTTCTATCGTAACTTCTTATTTTCTAAGATATAAACTAAGACTATTCATCTTTGAAATAATTATCTGTGGAAGTGATACGCATGTTAGTGTACATACTGAAATGTTACTGTAATTCTAGTGAGCATTCTCTTCATTATCTGTTTTTTCACCATAATCTTAGCTACACTGCAACCTATTGTTTAGCTAAACACTCTCACGTTCCACATGAATTGAATGTGTTTTAGGAAACATACATTAGTTATAATAACGTGACCAAGGTATTGCATGCAGTTTTAATTGATATTACTTTGTGCATTTTAAGACATTAGCATATCAAAAATTATTCATTTCAAATTTTCAGAACAGTTATCTGAGCAAGAAGCTATCAGGAACTCTTTTGTTTCTTCTCTCTTTTGCAATTTGAACTTGATATTCCATAGACAAGTTTTTTATGACCTGTTTTGCCGCATCTAAAGCTATATGTTTTTGAAGCAAAGACTATAGTCTATTTTTTATTTATTTTATTTTAAAGGTTTCAAATTTATATTCAAAGCTATCACTACACCCGTCAGCTTAACATTTTCAAGTGCATTCTAGAATCAGTTTCCAAAATCTCTATTCTTTTGTCATCAGTATCTGAATTTTCATTTCTTTTTTATTTTCCCCAAAATTCATATGTTGAATTCAGTATCTGAATTTTCAAAAACCTTACTATCATATAATAATCTATGGATCATCTTCCTGTGCTTTAAGGCACTGCTCTAGGCAAGTGACTTTCAAAAAGTCTCTTAGAGGCTGGGCGCAGTGGCTCACGCCTATAATCCTAGGACTCTGGGAGGCTGAGGCGGGTGGATCGTTTGAGTTCAGGAATTCGAGACCAGCCTGAGCAAGAGCGAGACCCCATCTCTACCAAAAATAGAAAGAAATTAATCGGCCAACTAAAATATATAGAAAAAATTAGCTGGGCATGGTGGCGCATGCCTGTAGTCCCAGCTACTTGGGAGGCTGAGGCAGAAGGATTGCTGGAGCCCAGGAGTTTGAGGTTGCTGTGAGCTAGGCTGACGCCATGGCATTCTAGCCCAGGCAACAAAGTGAGACTCTGTCTCTAAAAAACTAAATAAATAAATAAAAATAAAAAAATAAAAGTCTCTTAGAAAGTCATGAATTACCAATCAGAAACTAACTAAATCTTTTAAACCTATTATAATTAAGTCTGTAATAAAGACATAAGAAGTCAACCAACTGGCCACATACTGTTCTCTCTTATGCTTGTCAAGTAGAAAGGTAACAACCCAGGTATAGTATCTGGAATTATATCTAGTATATCTTTTTTTAATGTTTCAGCATT
This sequence comes from Lepilemur ruficaudatus, assembly GCA_963574885.1. Taxonomy (NCBI): domain Eukaryota; kingdom Metazoa; phylum Chordata; class Mammalia; order Primates; family Lepilemuridae; genus Lepilemur; species Lepilemur ruficaudatus. The sequence goes on from CAUYRT010093575.1 coordinate 31,654, forward strand.
TTCCAGCTAAAAGGTTGCTATAATCCAGTGAACCTTTCTATTGATGTTAAATAGATATTTCTTAGCTTCCTGCCAGGTTTAACTACTTGGCTATGGCTTATTACTCCATGTACAATGCAGCATCTCTGAGATTAATGAACAACTTGTTTGACGGTGGCAGAGCTGAGCTTGGGTTGCAGAAATGTTTAGTGTCCAGGCAACTATATGCTTCAGTTGAACTTACAGACTTTAAAATGTGTTTTTTTTTTTAAGTTGAAACATGAAGGCTTTTACCAAACTTCAAGATCCTAAAAATTCCTCTTTGAATAAATATTTATCATAGAACAGGTATATAACTCACCATTTATAGTTTAGTAATGAAAATAATTGAGTTTAAATATTTATGAGTGAATTTCAAATCCTATTCCTAAGGTCATTTGGGTCAAATGTTTTCATAGTAGTTATAACACTGTATTTGATCAATTCTAAGATGTGCATTTTTTCACATTTTAACATATCCAAAATTGGATATCTTTTATAAGCAATGGCATGTCATAGTTCCTGGCCAAGAATCTTTAATTATTTCAGTAATTATTCACAATTCCTTCACCAGAGTGATTTCGGGTCAAAGTATAGTGATTATCAGACTCAAGAAAAAAATATGCTTCCTTGTTATATTTATCAGTAAATATTATGTACGAAGTATGATCAGTTTTTCAAATATGCAATAACTGGCATTACATTAAAGGATGGAATAGGTAAAGCTATTTGACCTCATATTTATTCACTTATCTCTGAAATATTCTTGTCATGCTCCTCCCTGAAAGTAGGTGCGATCTTTGTATGAATCACAGTAGTTATAAGAGTTCATAGCGGCCGGGCGTGGTGGTTCACGCCTGTAATCCTAGCACTCTGGGAGGCCGAGATGGGAGGATCCCTCAAGGTCAGGAGTTCGAAACCAGCCTGAGCAAGAGCGAGACCTCATCTCTACTATAAATAGAAAGAAATTAATTGACCAACTAAAAAAATACATAGAAAAAAAAATTAGCTGGGCACGGTGGCGCATGCCTGTAGTCCC
>CAUYRT010093576.1:0-66532 GCA_963574885.1 Lepilemur ruficaudatus
TGGTATTGACTGATTTACACTATGGTGCTCAAATAGTTGGAGTGTTCACTAGTGATTTGGGGGGTAGAGGGTAAACCCACGTCTGAGCAATGTGGTGGACACTGTGGAGAGGTGGGACATGCTTGAAAAGTATTTGGGGAGCGGAATTAGGGGTCTCAATAGGGGAAAGGAATTCCTCAAAAACTGATTTATGTGATTAACTGTACCCCTCAATAAATTCACTGAAAATCATTTAATTGTACACTTAAAGTGGAGTAAAGGCATGATATGTAAAGTATACTTCAATAAAGAAAAATATCATTAAAAAAAAAAGATTTGAATGTAGGCTCACTAGGCCATGCTCTTAATCAGTACACTGTATAAATAAAAATTTACCTAATGTCAGCTTTAAAAGAAAAAAAAAAAGGTCCTTTTATAGTTGTTTGTTTCAAGTCAGCATCCAAAGGAGGTGTATATTGTGCCTTTTGTTGTTGTGAATTTAATTTCATTTTATTCCCACATACTTTAAGTTATACATACTATCTGAGAACATTTCTCACTTGAGATGAAAAGTAGTAAGGATGAACGTGCAAGTATTCTTTTTTCTTGCCTCTTATTTCAGTAAGTGTATAAATGAAAGTTGTAGGCTGAAAAGTGTTTATAATGTGCCCCCTTGTGTACACATTTAGAAGCATCATGGAAATCTGCTTAGAGAACTTAACAACATATTTTATGATACTTAGATTATAATATAATGGACATACAACATACACTAGACTGTTCTAGAATCTGATATACGTGTAAAACATAACTCCCCTGCCCTCCAGGAGCTTTTAATCTAGTTTAAAACTAGGAAATCTCCATAACAGATACCTAAGAAACAACAAATGGTAAATTTTCAATGAATTATATAGACAGAATTTAGAATATTAAAACTGGCTGAGATTATTCTCAGTTTGGTGAGTTTCCTATAGAAATAAGGTTTGACCTGGATCTTAGATAATAATGCGTAGATTTAAGGTAACAAACAGGAAGAACATTTCAGGTTAGGATACCCATGAGTAAATGCACAAAGGATGTGTAAGTACTAGGTAACTTAAGGAGGCTTAGCATAGAGGTTTGGATTAAAGGAGGAGTGGCAGGTAAGACTGGCAGAGTCAGCCTCTAGAGTCCCATGGATATTAGACAGAGGAATTAGGAGTTACCTTGTTAAGGGGATGGTTATTGAAGATTTTTAGGCAGGTGATATGAACAAAAGAGTGTTTGGGGAAACCTTGCTGGCCATCTGTAGGATGTATGTAGAGGTTTGGCATGTAATTGACACCTGCAGTCACTGTGGGAAGGGAAGGAAAGGACTGATGGGAGACAAGGCAAAAGGTAGTTCGACAGGGCAAGATACCTCAGTAAGGAAAGGAAAACTTAAAGATAATATATTTCATAGGGGAGAAATATTTACATAAAATGTGCTAAAATTTTAAATATTTATAATTCAATTTTCCAAGGTAATTTTATAATTTCAGTGTACTTCAGTGTTTATGGGACGTTTTTATAGGGTAAAATGGTGTCACTTATTTAGTGGCTTTGATTTTAGTAGTGTATATATATATAATTTCAGTATAAAAACTTTATGGTAAGGATTATTTTCTTTTTAAAGCATAAACCATGGCTCTCTTTGGACTGGTTCCAGTGTCTCCAACCATTAGATAGTGATGTATCAAAGATATCTTACTGTCTTCCCTGGTAAATCATCACCTGTCTTTGCTCCTGATCCTTATGTAATTTCAGGTCTTTGGGGAAATTAAAAAGTATTGTAACTCCTCCACACACAAAAAAATTAGGGGCCTGTATTAGGATATAGGTTTGGCCACTTCATAGAGACCCAGAATAATATTTGATTAAATAACAGGAGTTTAATTTTTTTTGACATAATCCAAAGGTCAGCAGTCCAGGGCTTACATGGTAGCTCCTTAGTGTTGGGTACCCAAGCTCCAGTGTCTTCTGTGTCTGCTGTCCCTAGAATGTTGCTTTCATTTCAAGATGGCTGATCTTCATGATCACATGTTAACCAATGAAAGTGGGAGAGGGCACCATCTGAAAGTTGAGAGCATTTGTATTCATATCCCATTGGTCAGAAATCAGCCACACCTAGGGCAGAAACTAGTTTTTATTCTGGATGGCCATGTTTCTAGGGTTTTGTTACTGTGGAAGAAATCAAAGAATGGGTGCTGGAGAATTACCAGCTGTCTCTGCCATAGAATCTTATTTATATTAGCTAAATCAGCAATTTTTTGAACTCTTTGGCTCTGCATTTTTCATTCACAAATGTAAAGAGTAACTTTGGTTACTAGATTTGTTTAAAATCTAACGGAACATTAGAACAGGAATTTTTGAATCTGTTAATGTCCCTCACTTCTTTTTTTTTAAATTTATGTTCATTTTAATTTTTTTCTGGAGACATTGACTTGCCCTGTTGCCCTAGCAAGAGTGTAGTGTGGTCTTCCTAGCTCACTGCAACCTCACATTCCTGGACTCAAAACAATCCTCCTGCCTCACCCTCCCGAGTAGCTGGGACTACAGGTTGGTGACACCATACCCAGCTAATTTTTCTATTTTTAGTAGAGACAGGATCTCACTCTTGATTAGGCTGCTCTCGAACTTCTGAGTTCAAGTAATCCTCCTGCCTTGGCCTCCAAGAGTGTTGTGATTATAGGCGTGAGCCGCCACGCCCAACCAACGTCAGTCACTTCTTTATGAGAAGTAAAACTCACGTTCTATTTTTGTTAAGTTTTTAATTGTAAACTATCTGTTTGGTATTTCCCCTCTCTCACGAGCAAAAACATTTTCCTTCTTCATGAGGTATTCTAAACTATTATCAGGTGTTGTACATTGCTGTGTTAATAAAAAAAACCTTTGAAACAAAGCTTTCAGCATAGCCTTTCCTGGAACAACTTGAGGAATGGACTCTTTAGGGCTGGAGCTGTGGGAGTGGTGGTTGAGTGAGAGGTGCTGTCTCCTATACAGGCTTTTCAAAGTCATATCAAGTTATAAGCATGAGACAGTAAAAACAGTACTCCTGGGAGTTATAATACCAGGTCCCAGGAATGTGTTGGTGAGTCTTCTGACTGGGTCACAGCTTTGTGAAAGCCATCCCCAGGTCATTGGAAGGGACAGTTTTTAGTTTGTTTTGAGACTATTTCTTTCTCATTACTACTAAATTTGTGACTTTTGCTTATTAAGGTAGTCCTGAGAATTTCCTTAAAGTGGTCACTTGTTAATTCATGATTTCATTAGTCAGGGTAATGTATTTGGATGTCCTACCAATGTCCAGAATTACTTGACAGTATGTTTTCTAGTAGTTCTTGCTACCTTCACTTGATTTAGCACTTTGCCATCTGCTTCTCCAGTTTAACTAGCATAATGTTTGTGCCTTAGCTTACTGAGTACATGCCATCCATGTCTATATTTCCGAGTCCTTGTCTTCATTTTCTTTTGTTGTCCCAAGAAACTAGAGATACTTGTCTTCCTCTTAACAAGTCTTTGTTAAATGAGTAACAAAGAGCACATATGGAGCCCACCGCTACAAGCTTTAGTTAGTAAAGTGCCTTTGCTGCATATTTTATATGACTTGGCAAAGGAATTTTGATGATGCAAGAAAATGGCAAAATGTGGTGGATTTAAGCATTTAACAAGTTTACTGAAGTATTTCTTGAACACTTCTCACATGTCTTAGTACTCTTTTAGTTCTTGTGTGGAAAATAGGATATGGAACTGTCATTTTTTATGCCTGCTACCTATTGGACACTCATTTAACTGCCACTTCAATTTTTTGGGAAAGGTATTATAAACCCATTTTATAGATGAGAAAACTGTGGGTCCTGAAGATTAAGTTGCTTGCTCATAGGTCACTGCGCTCCTTAGTACTTGAGGATTTAGGTTGGAAGTTTCTTTGGGTCCTATGCTATTGCCTGAAAAAAGTTAGGGATATAGGGCTGGAAGAAGGACATCCTAACTTAATAGGGAGTACCCTGAAAAAAGTATCAGTGGTATGGAAATATAGAAATTATATTCTATAACTCTTAAGACTAATCTAAATTATTTTTATTTAATATGATATAAATAAATAAAACTGTTTTATAATTAGATATATACATCTTTATGTATTCTGTCATAACTGCAGATCTTTCAGAGTTAATTATTTTACATGCTTCTCTAAAATCATGTTCACCAAAATTTCACCTTAATTTTCTCCAGCTAGAATTAAAGATTCCCTGCTATATATCTCCACGAACAATGTATCAAAATTCATATCCCACATTCTGCTTTATGAAAGTGTTCCTCCTGGAGGGTGGTGACTGTGTTATTCATCCTTATTTCTCCCCCAAAGTTTATAAAGTTGTTTGCATATTTTAGGTAGATTCTAAGCAAAATGAACCTTTAAAAATGTTATGCTTATATATAGAAAGAAACTCCATGTAATTTTTATGCAGCAGAAGCAAGAGGGAGTTAGTGGAGATAGTTGTTTTTGAAGAGTTTGTTCTGCCACAGTGGCTATGTATTGAAAAGCTAGCCATTTCCAACTAAAGGATAGGTTAAAAGAAAATTTGCCACAATTAAATTTTTGGAATTTTTTGTTTCCTTCTTTTTTAGAGACATTAGAAGAAATGGACAGTGAGTTGCTCAAGTGTGAATTCTGTGGGAAAATGGGATATGCTAATGAATTTTTGCGGTCAAAACGATTCTGCACTATGTCATGTGCCAAAAGGTATTTCTATGCTCTTGAATTTCCTAAAGGATAAAGTAGCAATCACTATAACAAAACCAGAAAACCCTTGTATAGTTTACCAATAGTCAAACCTAGATATTATGATATAGAAGAATAATATAAATAGGCATTATCTGGAGCTACTTTGGTATAGTGATAAAATCTAATACTACATAACACTTAAAATCAGTTTCGCAGTATAATCTAATATTAAGGTAGCAATCTCTTGGCGGTAAGAATATGCTTAGGAGAATCTCTCCAGTGAAATGACAAGGATATTATACTAATCCTTAAAGGATTGAAACCAATATTTGTTTTATCAACTGATTGTTTTATCCATATTGAAATACCTGGATTTACTTTGTTCAGTTTTCAAGTGTTTTCATTGGTTTGAACTATTATCCCATTTATTTAGATTTCTAAATGGGACAGCTATAGCATAAGTTCCTCACATTGTTAATATTACCAGACAACAAAATACCTGTCTCTTCTGAATTAGTATTGTTAATAGTAATTCTTCTTATTATTTTATTTTATTTTTTTGAGACAGAGTCTGGCTCTGTTGCCTGGGCTAGAGTGCTGTGGATTAGCCTAGCTCACAACAACCTCAAACTCCTGGGCTCAAGCGATCCTCCTGCCTCAGCCTCCTGAGTAGTTGGGACTACAGGCATGTGCCACCATGCCCACCTAATATTTTTCTATATATGTATTTTAATTGTCCAGATAATTTCTTTCTATTTTTAGTAGAGATGGGGTCTCACTCTTGCTCAGGCTGGTCTCAAACTCCTGACCTTGAGCGATCCTCCCGCCTCTGCCTCCCAGAGTGCTAGGATTACAGGCATGAGCCACTGCGCCCAGCCTGTTAATAGTAATTATTATAGGTAATAGTATTAATAGCAAAAGAAATGTTTAGTCTCTGTTAGTCTTGTAATTCCCAAGTTTACTCTACATTTTAAAAAACCCACTTTGATTCTGATAGTAAATCCTAATAGTATAGATATTTATCACTGAAGTTGAAGTGTATACACAAGTTGATTATTTTGAGATTTGTTTCTCTGTTCAAAAAAATGATTATTCTCTCAAAGAATTTAAGATTTTAATTGTATACATATCCAGGGAATTTCTTGCTTGAACATTTTATTTTGTATGGATGCTTCTAAAATATACTTAGTAAAACTTGTGTTAAATAGTGTTTTCCTCCAAAGGTGAGTTCATTGTTTCAGTTGTCAATCTGTTTTTCAGATATGTTTGATGTAATAATATACCTATAATCAAATTAAAAAACTCATATTTTAACTTGAATTTTCTAGTTTGCATATACTACAAGAAAGAACAGTGGCTCTCTGATTCTAAGTCATTAAAAAACTCTGAAAACTTGGGAAAAGGACTGCCTTTCAGAGTATTTTAAATTTCTTGACTAGAAATATTTCAGGACTTTTTATGCTACCATCACTCTTTTCCCAGAGATGATTGCTGAGTTGTCACATTATTATTCCTTTAGGTGAGCCTTTCTAGCAGGTTAGGGGTGCTAACATAAGAAAATGTGGATGAGAGAGCAAGGAGGGAAGGATAAATTAAGGGAGGGAATAACTGCTGGTATTTACGTATCTGCTTAGTTGTCTTTGATAGCTAAATATTTAGGGACTAGATATCAAGTATAAATAGCTAGTTTCTTCTCTGCTCTTGTCTCAATGGGTAAAGAAGTTTTGTCAGTTGATGTAAATGGAAAAAGAAACCTATACTGCTGAGTCCCCAGATTAGCACATAATGAACACAGCAAGAGCTTGTTGAATTGTTTTAGGGTTATAGGGTAAAATGAAGTGGCCATCAGGACACTTATACTGTTATGGGAAAAATAGCCTACTCATTCTTATAGAACTCTGTATTTCCATCTCTTGATATTTTCACAAAATGTAGGTGAGGAAAAGTTATTTTGATGTCTGCATGCTGGTCCTAAAATAGATAGCAGTAGCAATGTTAATTGGGATTTATTCTTGTACTTCTCTTAGAGCAAAAGAGGTTTTAAAATAAGTTACAGAAGCAGTTTTATATGTGTGAATAAAGAGGAACTGCATATATTTTTCTTAGCCTTTCCATAGCTTTTCAGAAATTTGTTTCTTAAATAATTTCGTTTCACTTTTCTTTCTAAGGAGGGGTTGGCACACTTAAGGTTGCCCAGGCCAAGTCCTTCTTGCTGCTTATTTTTTGTATGGCCCTTGAGCTAAGGATGGTTTTTAAATTTTTAGGTGTTGGAAAAAAATCAAAACAATATTTTGTGACTTGAAAATTATGTGAAATTTGTAATTCAGTGTTGCTAAAAGTTTTACTAGAACATAGGCATGCTCATTCCATATTTTCTGTGGCTTTCACACTACAATGGCAGAGTTGGGTAGCTGTGATAGAGACTTGTATGGCCCACAAAACCTAAAATATTTACTCTGTGGTCCTAATAGAAAATTATGCCCATCCTTGTTCTAGTGCTTTGGAACCATTAAATGGCATAGGACTCTTTTACGCTGTCGTCATGCCGTATAAAGGTCTATGTTCAAAAATATTAGCCAATCTATTCTGATAAAAGAAAAAGTAATCTTTCAGCCAATTTAAAAGAATTATGTACTTCTGAGTTTCCTGAATAGTGGGAGCAATGAACTCCTTATTTAACTTTAATATCTCTTTAAAATCTTATATTTTTACTCTTTGATTTTAGTAATATTTGAAAACTCTTTTACAAGCTGCTTGACATCTTCCCCTTACTATATTCACATCTTTTTATTAATTTTTCTTTGGAAATTATTAATTGGAAAAATACAAGTTTGAATAAACATCTAAATAGTTACAGCATAACTTCTTTTTCTCCTGGAACCCTGAATAATTTTTGCTGTGTTGGAAATTGGTTATGCTCTGTAGTTTGCAGAAAGTTTCCCACTGTCATTCTGTAATCAGGAGAAAATACCAATATCTTGTTACAGGTGTCTAGTATTATAGTAACAGATACATTATATACACAGAGGCCACTTTTTGACCTTTAGCATAAGTAAATACATTGAACAATATAGTTTATGAGGTATTACAATCCTTAATGACATATTTGGTACTTGCCAGTTCACAGTTGTACTTTAAAGTCATAGTTAAGTACTAAATGGAGTGTCCCATATATCATTTAATATTTTTTTTTACTTGAATTTCTTAGGTACAATGTTAGCTGTTCTAAAAAATTTGCACTTAGTCGTTGGAATCGTAAGCCTGATAATCAAAGTCTTGGTCATCGTGGCCGCCGTCCAAGTGGCCCTGATGGGGCAGCAAGAGAACATATCCTTAGGCAGGTCTGTAGAAACCTTGCTTCACTGTACAATACCCTTTTCAGAAATGCAAGGAAAGTGCAATGCTGTATTTTACTTGTACTACATTTTCCAGCTTCCAATTACTTATCCATCTGCAGAAGAAGACTTGGCTTCTCATGAAGATTCTGTGCCGTCTGCTATGACAACTCGTCTGCGCAGGCAGAGTGAGCGGGAAAGAGAACGTGAGCTTCGGGATGTGAGAATTCGGAAAATACCTGAAAACAATGACTTGCTACCAGTTGCACAAACAGAGCCATCTATATGGACAGTCGATGATGTTTGGGCCTTTATCCATTCTTTGCCTGGTATGTAATTTATCACTTTGGTCTTAATATTTTTCTTGGGCATTCACACAGAGGAATGATGTTAGATCCATCCACACCTTTTGCACAAAAGGGCTAGAGAAGTACTGTGTATATGTACGAGTTAAATGGCATTTGCTATTGAAATGTGATCTGTTTCCTCTTGCTTATTCCCTCAGCACAACTGGGTATTTTCTCATACCCCCCCAAGTCGATAAAAACTGACTAGTCCTGCTTCTGCTGTGACACCTCAGCCGGTGAAGATATTAAAGGTGCTCTCTTCTCTTCAGTCTGATTTCTCTCGAGAGGTCAGTAGAGAGATTGAGTCAGACACTTCTTCCCTTCTGCTCTTCTATTTTTCTATTCTATTCCCTCCTTATTTCCTAATTTAACCTTTTAAAAAAATGAAATAAGAGAGACTATATTTTTTCTTTACATTTTTGAAAGCTAATCAAGACCTTTTAGAATATAGTAAACTTTTTCTTTTTTAAAAAAAATCAAGCTAGTTCTTTTAATGGAAGCTGCACTCTGATTCTTTTCAGTAAGTAAACATGAAGAGCCCTTCTGAAATTTTATTTTTCAAGTAGACAGCTAAAATTGAGTTATGGTGTTCATTCTAATATTGAGGGTAACTTTCTTATTTATGTTTTCCTGTTCTAACTCTCATTTTGATACTCTTTCCATCAACTTAAGTCTCTATCTTTTTTCCTTAATACAACAATAATCTTTTATATCTACTTTCTCAAAAGGGCTGGCTACTAAAGACAGTTGCACCTGTGCTCATGATGAGACCCACACTGGTTATATATGTTAAGACATATATTTAAATTTTTTAAAATTAGAAAATCTTATCGTTCACTTTGACCTTATGAATATGGAAAATGGGGAGTTTTAAAAAAATATTTTTGTTTCCTTTGGTATTATTGTGAATTATACCATTTCTCTTGATACAAGCTTTCCAGAAGAATATATCCTACTTGAGCTTGTCTATCAGACTTATTAAAATTAAGCTAATTAGTTATTGTTGCTAATTAATCGATGAAGAAAACTAGTTTGAGACACAAATTTGTAGTTAGTATGCTGTGCAAGAAAATATATTCAGAAATAAGAGTTTAAAAAAATCTGTCACCCAGTTTTACCTCACATACATAACTGAATGAAATTTTATTAAATTATTTTATCAATATCTTGTTTTAGAAATGCTAAATAATTTTAAAAGAAAACAAAGATACAGTCACTTTTAAAGAAAGATGGAATTGTTTAAAGGGGGAATGCTTTCTTTTTGGGAAGATTTTAACCATGCACCTAAGAAAACTTAGGTCTGAGTTAATTGCTGACCATGTGGGTTTTTAGAATCTGCTTTAAACTTGATGTGTTAGAGGATGGTGAATCTTCATTGGCTGTAGTTTTAGTATTTATGAAACATTTTAGTTTTTAGACCAGTGTACCTATTTTGAGAATTAACATTGGAGTCTATATTGATCTCCTGGGACTGGACTCTGATTCTGTCATCTTCAGAAGTAGTTTCAGTCTTCCATGTGGGGCATGTGGTTTGCTCGTGAGCCTGATTTCTTATTTAGGGGAAGTATTTCTTTTCCTTTGGGGAGAAGAGTTGGTTTATATCCTGAGGAAAGTAGTTGCCCAAATAATTAACAAATGATCGTGCTGATTCTTCCATCACTTCATATGGTTCTTTTAGGGCTTATTTTCCCGAGCATCCATTTGCCATGTGGCTGCCCTTGACTACTTTATTAGAACAAAGGCTAATTCCTTTGTCTCATTCTTGCTTCATTTTGGTTAAGAAAATGCAGTTTATTATTGCTCATAACTTGTGATGTTTGTTTTATTAAATTCATCTAGATACTTAATTTTGTTGTCAGTTGTTTAGAGAACATTACATTTCACAAAAAAGAGACTGCTATTATATAATTTAGAATTACATGGTACTGTTGTAGAATCTGCTTAATATAACTTTTTCTTTACTGATGAAATGGCAGTGTTTCTAAACTGCTTTGACAGGCCAAAGTAAGCTTATTTGTATGTTCAGTTATATTACCTTTCTCAAAGTTTTCTCTGAATAATGCATATAGCTTAAGGTAAATCTCATGTCAGAAAATGCCTTATATTCATTTCTTTCTGCTCCTCTGGACTTTGTAAATTTCCGTTTGCACTTCTTTCAGCTCATTCAGGGCTGTTTGTTTTTCCTTAGTAATCTCCCAGGTTTTTCTCATAGAATGGACAAGCTTGTAAAGTTTGTAATCTTGTAAAATTTGTTTCTTTCCAGTTAGGTGTCCTTCCCTCTTTAATCAGGGCACCTATATTGACTCTTCCAATTTTCTCTTCTCTTTGTGTATCATCCTAATGGGACTATGTTAGAGCTTGTATGCAGTGTGCTCAAATCTCAGAGCTGTTACAAGAATGAAAAATTACTGTCTTCTAATTTTTTGTGCATTAAAAAGTTCTCTGCAGGAACAATTCTTATTTTCAGTCAACTGCAGGTTGTCTTATTTAACTCTTCCTTGATAAGGTGAACTCTTTTACAAAGATCACAAAGATCATTTTATCCTCTATTTATTGATCTGTGAATCCACAGATTTCTCTGTAGGTATATGAAGTGGGAATTATTTTTTTTTAAAATATAACTATTCACTGGTTTTTGTAATACCAGTATTGGGACTTGTTTATTCTGTAGTATTGAGTGGCAAGTGATATCTTTTCACCAACTTTACTGAAGTCAGTTTTTGTGCAGGGTGTTAGGAGTTTAGCTGGAGAGGTGACTTTGGACACTTGTGAAATTCAGTTTGGGACCTATGTGCAGAGGTCCAGGTGACCACACTGAGAGCTGCACTGTATTTGCTTCTGGTGAGGTGGAAGCTAGTTGATTAGTTGCTTCAGTTGGTGTATGTCTTATACACGTCCCTGGGCTCCAGCTGTTTTACAGAAGTAGCTGTTAATGTCAGAAACTTACAGAATGGTAGCTGAGTATACTTTGAGCACTTAAAATTGTTTTTAAAATATGGTTTTCTCTAATGAGTTTCTGGAAGCACACTTTTGCTTTTTTTTTTTTTTGGAAGTCATTTCATTTTCTCATTTCAATACTAATGTTAACTACACTTTTTTTGTGGTTGGCTTAAAAAAGTTATGATCTAAAATTCTGATGATAATGCATCCTTTTCTCTTTCTCATTAAGCTCCTTCCATTCTAGGAATTGCATTCCTATTTGATCATGCTATTTCCCAAAACACTTTTTGTTTTTTATTATTTTGCTAATACACTTACTGTTCACCTACAAGAAGACATTTGAAGAGGAATTTCACACTACAGAGGAGCAAGAACATAATATGTATTTTCCTCATGGAGAACTCCTTGTTTCTATTCCCAAATGTAGCTCTGATGGTCCTCATTACTTCTCATTGCTCCTGTTTTCTGAATCTAAGTCCTACCCTCTCTTTCTCTCTTTTCTTTTCCTTCCTGTGTTCTTATAAGTAAGACTGAAGAGAGAAGAACATTAGTTCTTTCATAAAAAGAAGGATGAAGTCACAACTAGATGCAAGATTAGTCAGTTTTGTCTACCCAGTTTTGTTGAGAGCTACCTCTGGGAAAAGAAAAGGGGCTTTTCTATGGTGAGTAATCCCATTTCAACTGTGTAGTTTCTTTTCTATGGTAAATGGGCAAAAGCATAAAAATTTTGTAGAAAGTATTGAAATGTCAATTTTTAGAAGTCTGAGAAATTATTAAAATGGAGATTGAAAAGCTGGCTATTGTATAGGAAACAGTAAAGATACAACTAACAGAGGACATGGGAAAAGAAATAACCAAGAAAAAAGATGGCCACATAACTGAGCCCAGGAAAAAAATATTTATATTACTCTTACAGCTCTTTTATAGCAGATTATTTTTTTGTTAATTGTTTATTTCCTCATTCATAAATATATGTATTCACCATCTACAGTGCTTTGTGCTTGGTGCTGGGGTTATAAGGGAGACATCATTATATAAACAAGAGGAGGATATATTTGTAATAGAAAGGATAATCATTCTAGCAGTATTGTGGTATCAAAAGTATTAATATAATGTAACCATTTCTGTTTTTCATTATCTTTTTATGTTTTCCCTTTGACTGCTGATCTGAGTAAAACAGACTCAAGCTATTAGTTTTTGTTCTTAAATTTGTTTTTATAATTTTAGTGTCTCATAAGGAAGCCTCCATTGTTGCATTCTCTCCTCTCTTGGCTCCTTAATTCATTACCTTCCCAGTTGGTTTCTTTACCCTAAATGGGGAAATTTATTGAGTAACCTGGACATGCAAAATTTGGTAGGCAGTTAAAACATTTGAAGTTCAGATAGATACAAGCCCAGTTACTTGCTAAAGCACCTGGTTCAGACTGAGAATTTAAATATTGGTTATTTGGCAGGAGATTATCCAGCAAGCTCTTAATTCCAATGAGAATTTTTATTACTGAAAGTGGAGATGAGTCCAGTGATACTAAGATCTGAAGTTGAAATTACAAGTCGAGCAACACAATATATTTATTTTAGTAGCATTGCAATAGATTAATGCTATAATCTTGAGGGATTTTTTTCTGTACTGCATGAACAATAAAAATATTTTAGATGTGCTTGGCAATTGAAGGTCAGAAATTAGAATAAGGTACAAATGATATTGAAAGTGGTACTCTGATGCTTGAGGAAATACTTCTAGATTGTTATTTAAATGGCAGAACATTATATGTTATTCTTCTGTACCTATATGTGAAGGATATATTATACAAAGATGAGTTCATGAGATACAATAACTAGTTAACTCAAACCTGTTATATGTATGGAATGATTTGGGATGGCATTATAGTCCTTTTCAAGCAAGAAATGTTATATCTGGACTGATAAGTTTGTACATTTTTACCTGACTCTTATTAGTTATTTCTGTAGTATTATTTTTAGAGCAAGAATTCCAAGCAAATTGCTTTACCTGGATTTTGAATTAATTCTTACTTTCAGAATGCCAACAAGTACTCAAGAGTGAGCCCAAGACTACCATAAATAAATTTCATTTGTTTCTCAGCCTGTATTTCAGATTCTCAGATTCAGTGAGAGCATAACTATGACTGTTAGGAGGAATATCTAATTGTTGCATATTTAATTCTAATTTCATTTCTCTGATCAAATTCCAGGCTGCCAGGATATCGCAGATGAGTTCAGAGCACAAGAGATTGATGGACAGGCCCTCCTCTTGCTAAAAGAAGACCATCTCATGAGTGCAATGAATATCAAGCTAGGCCCTGCCCTAAAGATCTGTGCACGCATCAACTCTCTGAAGGAATCTTAACAAAAACATGAGGCTGTGATATAACAGCAGTTTTACTCCTCTCAAGCAGACTTGTAAGGTAAAGGCCTACATTGGCCTAGAATATTATACTTACTATGGTGGATAGCCAAGCACATTGGGATCTCTGCATCAAATGCTGACATTTCTTCTACAGATATAATAATTCATCATACATTTTCATAATTAACCAACACGGATGAAATTAATTTTCCAGGTTACATGCAACATTGAAAGACTTGTTATAGAGGGCCATGATATTTTTCAAAGAAATGTGTTATACTAGATAATTTTTTTAAGGGTGATGTTTATCATAAATATAAAAAATCCTTTTAAATGTAATTTAATGATTTACATTTCTTCTCTTAGATTTGGTTTTCTTATACATTTTTCTACCCTACTAGTTTTTTAAAGGTTGTTTTAAGAGATATGTTATGGAATAATTTAGGAGTCCAGTGACAGAATTGTATGCAATGAAATCAAGTGTGCATTTAAAAAAACATATCTTACAGACAAATGCTTTGTCCATAAAAAAGATTATGTTCTACCACAGACAATACTGATCTGGAAGTCAGAAGAGTTGGTTTCTGTTCCCAACTTGACCAAGAATTTGGGTTAACTGAGAAAGTTGGTTTTCCTCTTAGTTTTTGTACATTTAGAGCAGTGGTTCTCAATGGAGGTCAGTTCTGCTCCCTGGGGCACATCTGGCAATGTCTAGAAACATTTTGGTTGTCCCAGCTCGGGGTTCAGTTCAGGGGGACGGTTGCTACTGGTATCCAGTAGATGGAGGCCAGAGATGTTGCTGAATATCCTACAGTGCACAGGACAGCCCTCCACTACAAAGAATTATCTGGTCCAAAATGTCAGTAGTGCCAAGGTTGAGAAACCTTACTGTAGAAGAAGTGATAAATGTTGTTCTTTTTCACCCAAAGGGATAAAAAGATGAGGCATAATAAGGAATACATATACAATTGAAGTACTATTCAGATAGCATTAATATTCTGCTGAATTTTTTTCCAGTTTTATGCATACTATAAAAGGGATAAAACCCCATAAAATTGGCCCATCAAATAAGGACTAGCATTTATTTGCCTAAGAAATAAATTGACTCTCAGAAAGTACTGATTGATATTAATTATCTTTCATATGTCTGTGCTCCTCTGCACTGATGAAGGCATAATATGATTATACCTATGAACCAGTGCACTTTTTTGGCACAGAAATAGTTTGTAGCGGTATGTGGTGGTTGCTCTTTGGATTTTTTTCTAATGTTGAACATGCTGGGTCTAGCTAGAATGCACATTCCGTTTTCCTTTAAGAAACCCTTGCATGCTTCCTCAAAGCACTTACCAAGTGATTTCTCTTAGATGGTCAGATCTAATTTTTTATGTACATGTTTTAGAGAAAAAAATTTTAAAGCAAAACCTTTCACTGAACAGTGTTCCATAGAATTATGACACTAAAATAAAATTGTGGGAGCCCTGAGAGCATTATAGTCCTGGACATGAAAAATTTTATTTGAAAAGATTATGAAGGTTTTGTTTTAATCTTTTCTTATATCTTTACCATATTATTGAGATATTTTAATAATGGAAGGAACATACATGGATATTTGGCAGAAGTTCACTAAGTGGGGAAAAAAGAGTCCAAGAGTTTCAGTCATTTTCACTGCTCTTTTCAAAAAGATTATGTTGAGCTAGTAGAAGACTAAAGATGTCACTGAAGACATCACAGATATTATATTTATCTTTTGGCTTTGTGTACATTAGAGAATGTTGATTATTTTTATACAGAAATACAGCGGGTAATTTTTTTAATCTTTAGATGCCTCTTGTTTGAATGTATGCTTTGTGGGATTCTTTGTGTAGTAATGTTTTAAAAAAAGATGTTTACTGATAGTTACGTGTAGGATTAGAGTATGTAATATAAGGCTCATGTTCCAGACCTACAATAGCTTGTAGTCTATGTTGCATATCACATTTTTAATTATTGGATTAAAGTTTCAAGGAAAGCTAGGTATTCTATAATCAATTTTCATTTATTAGCAGTTAATCATCGTGACAGAGCTGTCATATGCTTGACTTTTCCCCTCATCTTGAAATTTCAGAATACAAATAATAGCTAAGCATTAATAAGAGGTAGCCCACTGTATGAGAGAGGGAGGCATAAAGGAAAATCTTCTCTGGTATTAAAACTTCTCATACATTATCCACAGTGAATACAAAATTGATTATTTGGGGATAGCTTCTAACAGTAATAATTACTTCCCACAACTATATTTTCTATGGCCTTTAACATACAAATTTTGAACTGTGGTGTAGGTTCTCCTTTTATTTACTCCCTTTTCCTAATGTCAGCCATTCTGTATTTATTGAAAGCCCTTATGCCTAGTGTTATCTTAAAGAGTCAGGAGAGGCTTACAAGAGGGCTTTCTATTGGAGAATACTATATAACCTTAAAGTTTACAATCTTAGAATTAGTCCAAGTCTTCTGTTGTTCCCACTCAAAACATACCCAGAAAATGCACTTACTTTTTTTAAGTGAGAAGTTTTATTTAGAAGTGGCTCATTTTTTATTAATTGGTAGTCCTCCTACTGATGTAGCTTTCTAGATGATTCAATCATCTTAATTTCAAAGCTTAAATTATATATAATGGCTATATAGATAACACTGGGTATCCACCTTTTTCCTGAGCTTTAAGCACAGTTTCAGTATGATATAGGTGGGAGAGTATGATTATTTTCATTTCCTTTCATATTCCTAATTGTTTTGAGATTTTGAAGAGAGGTAATGACAAACAGAAATGGAACATGGGAGGTTCTACCTATTTTTGCTACCTACGTTTATATTTTCTGACTTCTTTAAACTGTTGCACTCTTTTCCCATTGGGGGAAAAAATTGTTACATTCAAAATTTTATTTGCTTTAAGCTTTATGTTCCTAGGAAAGTTAAATAACTGAGAGCTGGTTTGTAAAAATTATTTTTTATGTGACATTAATATTCATCAAGCCTTGTGTAGGCATGTGTAAGACACAGCTATGCATCTTTGAATAATCAGTGTATTATGAGACAGAGTGTTGTCCTCAAACCTGTCACCTTTTGTCACCAATACTTGTGGCATATAACTATTTTCCTGATGGTACGTCTAATTTGCTGTGGAATCCTCTAAACCTGTGGTCCCCAGGTCCTAGACCACGGACTGGTACTCGTCTGTGGCCTGTTAAAAATTAGGCGACACAGCAGGACATGAGTGGTGGGCAAGCAAGCAAAGCTTCATCTGTATTTACAGCCGCTCCCCATCGCTCACATCACTGCATAAACTCCGCCTCTTGTCAGATCAGCAGTGGCATTAGATTCTTATAGGAGCATGAACCCTACTGTAAACTGCACATGCGAGGTATCTAGGTTGTATTCTCCTTTTGAGAATCTAATGCCTGATGGTCTGAGGTGGAGCTGAGGCAGTGATGCTAGTGCTGGGAATGGCTGCAAATACAGATTATCATTAGCAGAGAGGTTTGACTGCACGATAAATGTAATGCACTTGAATCATCTCCATACCATCCCCACCTCCACCCCTGTCCATGGAAAAACTGTCTTCCATGAAACTGATCCTTGGTGCCAAAAAGGTTGGGGACCGCTGCAAACAGAACTTTTTCCTTTTAGTCCCAGTTTAAGAGCTGTCACCCAGGAGTTAAGAGTATAGAAGGTAGAATGGGAGGAAAGAAATGTTCATGAAGAAGCTTGAGAATGGGAAAGAGGCAGACAAGGAGACCCTGCCGTCCTTGTTAGTTTAGAGCCCCACTTCAACACTGAACAAATTTCTGCACTTTTCAGGCCAGGCACGGTGGCTCACGCCTGTAATCCTAGCACTCTGGGAGGCTGAGGTGGGTGGATCGCTCAAGGTCAGGAGTTCGAAACCAGCCTGAGCAAGAGCGAGACCCCATCTCTACTAAAAATAGAAGCAAATTAATTGGCCAACTAAAAATATATATAGAAAAAATTAGCTGGGCATGGTGGCACATGCCTGTAGTCCCAGCTACTCGGGAGGCTGAGGCAGAAGGATCACTTGAGCCCAGGAGTTTGAGGTTGCTGTGAGCTAGGCTGACGCCACGGCACTCTAGCCCGGGCATCAGAGTGAGACTCTCTCTCAAAAAAAAAAAAAAAAATTCTGCACTTATGAAGTGAATATTCATGCTTTGCCTAGTTTAAAATAGAAATAATTTTATTATTAGGCATTCCACTGTTTATTTTTGTTTTCTGGTATGTTGAAACACTTAAAACTGTATGAAACAAGTATTATTGTGACCATGCCTTTGGATAATTTTTGATAAGCTAATCTTCATATATCAAGAATAAAATTATAATCAGACATCTATTCAGAAATACAAGCCTTAGCTTGAAATCTGTTGTAGTGCCCTCTCACTACTGACTTGTTCAATCAAATGTCTTAAAGTCCATTATTTACATTTTCAGAGTTTTGGTACTGCCATGGCACAAGTATGGAATGGGGGCCATATAGGCATATAGTCCTAGACTATATGCCTATATTTTATGTGTATAAGCAATTTTTGAAAGAATAAACCATTATATTAATAGATTGATCTGAATGACGCTGACCTTACAACCATATCCAGTGGATGAAATCTCTGACTGGACACATTGTTAAAATGTTTTAAAGATATATTTTCAACCAGAACAGACTGGTTATATTTTGTGATTTAAAGACTCTCACCCTTGGTGAATTGCAGGAACACATACAGTCTACTGGCGTTGAGCACTAGCTAATGGCATGAAAGGGCCTCACTCCACTATCTTCCCTAAGGCCTCTGACAGCCCCAAGAAAACTGCATGAAAACTTTCTTCTTAGAAAGACCCTTTCCTGAAAATCCTTAGAGAGGATTTTGTATTAAGGGTAATTTTAGGGAGGGAGGCAGCTGGGGCAGGACTGTCAAATACCTAACAGTCGTGTTTCAGTAAAACCTTTGGGCAGTGGAAACTGGTCCATGTATGCAAAATGTTTGCACAGTCTGTTCCTTGTGCACCACATATGTAACTAGGGGGTCCCTGAGGAAGGGTTTCTGGGGAGAGGGATAGAGAAGTGGAAAAGGAAACAAATAGGAAAAGCATTCCAGACCCAAGAGGATAGCACAATTAACTAAGTGAAGCTGTTTAGCATAGATAAGGCCTTTACCAATAGTTCAGAATAATTGTTGGATCCCAGTTACAGCAGTAAGCAAGTTATAGTTTTTATATGTGAAGACTTACCTGTAGTCAAGCTCATCCTTTCACTCTCTTTATCAAGTGACCCTGTCCTTAGGAGCATGGCTATTAATAGTTCCAATGATATATAAGCTTCTGGTTTTTGACTTCTGAAAAAGGTGACAACTATTACAGTTGGAGAAAATTTGTTAAAAATTCAAAGGTTGTTATAATTGAGTTGTCAGAATTAGAGAAGAGTTCCCATTTTCAAATACCACAGTTAAATCAACCTTGTAGATCGTTATAAAGAAAGACATTTTAAGATAGTACTTTATCTGTTAGGTTGTGTCTTAAGTCTGGGAATTGGGTGACTAAGAGTTATAAGTTCTCTTTTCTAGTCTGGATTTCAGTAAACACAAGCCTACCTGTGTTTCTTTGGTACATGGCAGTGTGGATCATGAAATGAACTGTTTACTCACACATTCATCAAAATTGGTACTTTATTAATCTATTTAGAGTGTTTGATTTCATCTCAAAGATTGTGATTCAATTTAGATAAGCACAAATACAGTGTTAGGAAAAGTAAATATATAATCTCACTAAAATTTAATTTCAACTTGTTAAGCTATACATCTTTTAAAAAATTGGGAAGATATTTATTAGAAGTTCATAAAGTGCATCATTATATAGTTTCCTTCATAGTAATACAAGCCATTTCTTCAATAAAAAGTGTTTAAAATTAGATTACCTTCTTTAGAAAATATGTTCCCTAATTTTTAAGAATTTTCAAACCTTTGCATATTATTTTTTAGAACTTAATATATTTTAAAATTATACTATGAAAGAAAGGTTTCTTGAAAGTTGTAAAGCACTAATACAAATACAGTTATTACCATCATATTCTGGAGAAAAACATTTGGCTTTTTCTGAATTTTCACTGTAGTAAACATAATGTTAAAAGGGAGTCCACGCCCTCCTTTTTAGATCTGGAGCCCAGCTTCGCTAACGCAAACTCTTCTATTCTACTTAGATACACACACGCCCCTCGCAAGTGTCATGTTTAAGGAAACTTTCAGGAAATGCTTTCCACAAATGTTTTATTTTTTCCCTTTTTATATAGCTTGTGAACATTTCATTGTACTTAAAGATGACAATTTTAATCTGAAATGTTAGAGAAGAGGTACAAAAGTTCCAGCTAAAAGCTTTAGACCCTAAAAAACGATTTTTTTTCTACTGCCTTTTGAAGGTACAGCTATTGCACTCAGTGATCAGTGATATTGGTGGTGTTCAGTATGAATCCATAGAAGGAAAACAAAATGTGTTATTTAAAACAAGTATAATAATGAATGAATTTTAATTTGGAAAAAAATCAATATAATTTTAAAATACGTATTATGCTAATGTGGCATAATTTTAATTAAATATAAGAGTAAAGTACTAAGTCCTTTTAGACCACCCATTTAAGTTTACTTCAGTAATCATCTTAAGGATTGATGATTGACATTATTTAATGCCCTAAAATGTATACTTTATGGAATGTTATCAGTAAGTCCATGTTTTGTGGAGCTTTAACTGACAGTGGTGAAAGATAGTGTTTATAAGAGAGTGGTGGGGTTTCTGGTCATCAGCGAAAAAAAAAATCAACCTATTTTAGAAAGAGTTTTTTAGTCTTGCCTCAAGTATACCAGAAGTGTCCAATGTTTAAAATCTTTGTTCAGAATGCTTGTCTGTTTTTTTAAGAGACAGGGTCTTGCTCAACCATCCAGGCTGGAGTGCAGAGGTGCAATCATAACTCACTACAGCCTCGAACTCCTGGGCTCAGGTGACCCTCCTGCCTCAGCCTCCCAAGTAGCTGGGACTACAGGTGCATACCACCACGCCCGGCTAATTTTTAAATTTTTTGTAGAGATGGGGTCTTGCTGTGTTACCCAGACTGGTCTCAGACTCTTGCCCTCAAACAGTCCTCTAGCTTTGACCTCCCAAAGTACTGGGATTACAGGTGTGAGCCACCATGCCTGGCCCAGAATGCTTGTCTTAAAAGTATTCTTTTTCTTTGTTTTGGATAGTATTAAATAATGAGTAAATAATCTATTAATACTTTAATAGTAAATAATAGGTGAATATACTCATTGAATTAGCATCGTGAAGACAAAAACACACCAATGTGAACACTGAGGTTTTACTTATAGTTGGTTAATTAGCTGTGTGTGTGACACGTTGGGCAATTAGTTTTTAACCTCCGGCAAATATACAATATGGTGTCTATACTACTCAAAATGTTGATTTTTGGTTTAAATCATCTTTAAGGTACCTCTCAGCTCTAAAACTATGACTCTAGGCCATGTTATGGGGTATTTTTAAAGTTGCTCCTACTTACTTCCCTTTCCCTTTTTAATGGTTCATTTTATACTTAAGAATTTTTGCTAAAACATAATTATTTATTAAGCATCCATTTCCTGGGTCACCTTCAGTGTTCTAAAGATTAAGGTAGAGCATTCACACACACAAGCAAATGAAGACATTTCCCCAAGTGCTGCTTATTTAAGCACTGAACATATGAATACCTACAGATATTGTCAATGAAGAGTTGATACTGTACATTTTTAACTACAAAAGCTTTTTACCTAGTATTGACAGTGTAGCAACTTTCCAAAACTGAAAAATCTCCAAAGAGAGCACTGGAACAGGATTGTTTTTGTTTTTGTTTGTTTTTGAAGCAAGAAAGAGTACACAAAATAAATTTTATTGTATTTTAAGGCTATTAAATTGTCCACCTTTTAAAGATGTGTAAGAATCAGTAATAGAAAGCACATATATTGCATAGTAAAAGGGTGTCCTTTAAAATGCAGAACTGGTAAACATAAAACGGTTCCATGCTTGAATTGACAAATATTTGGGGAGTAACATTTAATGGGAGAATCAGTTATTAATTGGGTAAAGGTCCCTTGTCACTCTGGAATTCTGTGAATCACACTGTAATTCCTTTTGACATACCTTTAAATATTAACATCAGTCGATACTAACATTCTCCATAAAGATATAAAATGAAAATATAAAATATTAAAAAAAATCATTTGTGCATCATAGTTGCAGCTTTTTAAAATAGGAAAATGTCCAAATAAGTGTTGAATTGGAAGCTATACTAGAATCTATCAAACTAATTGAAAACAGGAACACTAACATCTAAGTAGTCAGATAGTCTAGGTTTTAAAAAATTGTTCCATGGTACTGATTAAAAATTACTTTTAAAGTGAATCTAATTTTTAAAATATTTTATGTTAAAATACCAATTGCATAGTTTATATGGATTCTTAAGTTTTAAAAAGTTGACTAAATGTGCAAAGATGGTATAATTTTGGAATTATACTTTTTAAGTTGTTTAAACTAGATTCCCAGTCACCGTATTCAAAAGCTTGGTCTTTTATGTTTTTCCCATAAGGAAAAAGACAGTCAAATAAGTTCCAAAAACTATCCTCAAAGTAAGGATTATGTTTGCGGTAAAGGTTGGATTTATAGACTGTAGTGGACAGGGCTGGATACTGACAGTGGTGGCTGGCATTCCAAGCCTCCTTATGCAATTAGTACTTTTTATACTTTTTATTTTATTAAAATATTTTTTGTTGATAATTTTAATAGAGGCAAATTGTTGTGACAAACTTTTTTTTATTTTTTTGATGCTTCAAGCTCATGTTAACCATTTTTTAAAATTCCTCCTTTTGGTTCCTCCCATTGTCCTAAAATAGGATTTTCATATTATTAAAACCTCAAAAGATGATCCACCCAGGATGAACAAAGCATCACCAAGGGGAAAGAAAACTTTATCTTTACAAAAAACAAATGTTAAGATTATATATAGATGTATTCTTTACATTGGATATTGTATTAGAGTCCTCCTTAAAGGAAATGAAATAGTTTAGTACTCTTAGCATTAGAGCTCCTAGATTGGTGTTGAAAGCTAGTTTTAAAATGTATTACCTGAAAATGAAGTTAATTTTGCATTATAAGAGCACACCTGATCTATGTAAAAAGTGTCCATTTGGTGTATTTTTTTTAAAAAAAAAGCACTTTCATATTAACAAGTAGCATGTGTATGAATTTAGATTTTCATATTTGTGTCTGTATTCAGTGAAGTAAAATTGAGCATTCAAATGTTTGTTGATGGCAACATTAACTATTAAATTAAAGCACCTTATACTCTGCTGCTTAAACTTGCTTGTAATTGCACCTTTGTTACCTGCACATTTTCACATAGAATATTGTTGTAACATTGCTTCATGTGGGTCTGGATGGAAGATTAGTGGGCCTACAGGATCATTTATTTATATTGTTTATATTACAATAATATATTGTAGACCAGTTGTAAGTTCATTTCTTTACAAATAAAAGCCTCTTCCATTTGGCTGGTCTATTGAATACTTTTTTTTTAAGCTTATGAGACATGGGGAATCTTGTAAACAAAAAGCTTAACTAGAGGTTTGAAATAAAGTTTTCTGATTTAAAATCTGCAAAGAAAGAGTATAAATCTTTACTATTAATATTTCAATATATTTTAAAGTATTTCAGTTCCATGTTCTGGCCAATTTGAAGGCAATACATTCAGAGGAAAAAGTAACAGAAGGAAAGGGGGCCAAGTTTAAACGTTCTATTAAACTTTTAAAGACACCCTGTCGTTCCCTTGAACATAGGATTACTTCTACCGAACTTTGGATACACAGTTGGCTCCCTCTATATGCATTTGGTTTTTATAGAACAATGTGATTTTTATTCTTATTTTTTCTAAGTATTTTTTTAATAGTGTACCACTCATTATAGTGGTTATTTCTCTTCCCTTCTGTTAACAGACCTGATCTTAGGGGTGGGCATATGATTCCAGTCATTCCCTGGATCCTTGGAATTTTATATTTGAAGTTAGAAGATTCTTTCTTTTAAGTTGGAATAATACAAGTCCTGAACTGTTAGCAGAATGCCACCACATGGACAAGCAGAACGAAAACCTGACATCCTAGAGAGATGCTTCTCCGTATGGTTTACCATGTTGTCTTTCCAATATCCAGCTTTTTCTTACGATGGCTCAGGTTGGGTTTGTATTACTTGCAGCTCGATTCGTAATTATCCAGCAGCATTCCCGAACTTGTCTTTGTAGACGGCTAGTGCTAACTAACTAAAAAGACTTGTGTAAGTAAATGGGTTTCTTCACGACAGGACTGTAAAGCCTTAAGATGTTCATGGGCATTATACATTTCCAGGTGACAATTATGAAACAACATTCTTCACATTTGACTCTGAAACTGTTCCCTTGAGAGACAATGAGTGGGACTGACGAAAGGTGGTGAGCACAGTGGTAAAGAGCATGAATTCTGGAGCAAGACTTTTGGGTTTGAATCCCAGCATCCCCCAATTACTACTAGTAGTTGTATGATCTTAAGTGAGTTTCTTAACTTCAATGTTTTAATTTCCTCATTTCTAAGAAAGGGATAATAGTACTCATCAGAGAGTTGTGAGGATTAAATCAGCTGCTGTATGTAAAACACTTAACACAATGCTTGGCACACAGGAAGCACTTCCTACATCTTGGCTATTATTAATGCTCCATTGCACTTGGTTTTAGGACATTTTTCAAATAATGGAAAGTAATCCATTTGCGTATAATCATGAACTCAATTTAGTGGATCACAACCGGCATTAAAAAAAATGACACTATAAAATGTATTTGTGAATATTTAAGGGTATTGTTATGACATATTTACATATAAATGAAGAATTATATATGGGTCATGATGTAAAAAATGTATCTTACTATAATGTCAAAAAAATTAAAAGCCACCAACTTAGGAAAAGGTACGTTCAGATTTATGCAACATATATTAGTATTTGCAAATGATCAAAGTATCTGTATAGCTTAATTCATAAAGTGACTTCAGATTATTCTGCCACTGATGTTGCTTTACTCCAGTGGTTCTTAACTGGGGGCAATTGTACCCACCTACCAGGGGAGGTCTGGCATTGTCCAGAGACATTTTTGATTGTTACTACTGGGGAAGGACGTATGCCACAGGCACCTAGTGGGCAGAGGGCAGGCATGCTGCTAAACATCTACAATGTACAGGACAGCCCCCCACCACAAAAAAATTATCCAACCCAAAATATCAAGAGTGCTGAGGCTAAGAAACTACTTTACTTAATGATACTTTGCTAATGTGATTATGATTTGACATGCAAGTATGCCATAACTGAAAATGAACCTAGTCACTAGTCCCAATTCTGTAAAGTGAGCTACTGAAATTCTTTTCTTCCAGGAATATTTGCATTAAGAACATTTTTTTTAATTAGCTAAATTAAAAATGAGTTAATCTCCTTACACTGAAGTTTGAACCAAATCATTTCAAGAAAACAATTTTGATTTTCTTGCTCAATATGATAAAAATATTTAAGTCTATCTTAAGGTTGGTGTGAAACAGGTTTACAGCAGTTTGCATTCAGTAGTTTTTTGGGTAACACAAACATCAGTATGGCCAAATGCTAACAACTCATTTCACTTTTGTGTTAATAACAAATTAACATTTGTTAAATACAGCGTTCTTAAGTAGAAAAACTTCTTGGAATTGTTTTTAAAAGAAAACACATTTTAATAAATAATGTCACAGCCCCAAAGACACATTCTGAAAGGTATCAAAGTTGGGGGAGCTTCAGTTCATTTCTTTATGTGTCATGAGTTCTCCATTTGTAAAATGGTTTTTTTTTTTTTTTTTTTTTGAGACAGAGTCTGGCTCTGTCACCCTGATTATAATGTAGTGGTGTCATCATAATTTGCTGTAACCTCAAACTCCTGGGCTCAAGCAGTTCTCCTGCCTCAGCCTCCCAAGTAGCTGGGACTACAGGTGCATGCCAGGATGCCTGGCTATTTTTTCTACTTTTAGTAGAGACAGGGTCTCGCTCTTGCTTAGGCTGGTCTCAAACTCCTAAGCTCAAGCAATCCTCCTACCTTGGCCTCCCCAGAGTACTAGGATTATAGGCGTGCGTCCCCACACCTGGTCTGTAAAATCATGATTCTTATTATAGTTGTTTCAATTAGTTTTAATATGACAACATATTAACAAATTATTATTGATATGGGCTTTTCAGTTTGCCCAAGATTAGGAATTCTAAGTGGAATGAAGCAGCACTTCCAGCTGACAAATGGATCCACAGGTAATGCGACGTCTCTTAAATTAAGCTTGTGACAATTAAACCAGTAAACTGTAGCTACAAGGAAACTATTGACAAAGTACAACCAGGGAATATTCATCTCAATATATGCTGGAATCTGTACTTTAAATAAAAGAATAATTATCTGAAGTAGTACAAATGGTAACCAGGTACCAAGAAAACAGACAGTGAGCTTAGACAAGAGTATTTTTTTAGAGCTCACCGTATAACTAGATTGGGATGAAAAAGGAAAATATAAGATAGTCTCATTCATATAGGAAGTTATCCTAATAGCCTGTACCAAGGTAATAACTTCTGACCAAGAGGCTATAAAAGCCACAAATAGAATCATCATCATGGAAAATGACAGCCAGTAACTCTGAATGCTAACATAGAAAGGACATTGATAAGAATGAATATTCTGTGCCTCCAGGCTTTGGTAGATAGCTGGATCTCCCAAAACATAAGCAAGGACTGAAATCCAAAGTAAAGTTATTGTAAAGAAATAAAATAACTTTTGACACTTAAATGAAAGCTTGGTTGTTTTAGAGAAATTCAGGTAATAATCTATACAAGCTATCAGGAAAACTGGATAATGCAAAAAGCCATAAGTAAAGGAAATAATTTGAGTAAATAGGCAGATGTGGTATTTAGTAAACCTAATGCCCAAAAGTACAAAATCCCTGAAATAGGATATAATGGAAATGGTTACCAAAAGTAAAAGATCGACAAATGCTAGCGAAATGCAAAAATATTCCATAAAATTTTGATAGGTGTTTTTTCTTCTCATTCCTAGTGTGAGGATATTTAATAATATTTTCCCAAGTATGATCAAAAATAGCAGACAGTTAACATCTAGGGGCCGGTTTGTTTGATTTAACTGGTTCTGAAAAGAGCAGTTCTCATTCTCTGAAGAAAGAGGAGTCATTTTTAGTTAAATTTCAAGACGACCTGATGAAATACACATGATAAAATACTGCTTCACTTTGTTTTCCATCCCTGCAAAAAAAGTGAAAAGAAAATCTTGTTATCTTGATGCTCTTATTTTAAAACTTTACAAAGCAAGCACCTCTATTCTAAAAAAATCTAATTTAGTTCAATCTAATCATTTCCACAAATAATATAGGAATTATATTCTCATAATACTTATAGAATAGAACATGATCAAGAAGAGTTAATGTGTATACTCTGGTTATTTACTGAGACCTAGATGGTCCAGAATTCTGAGATCTTTAAACCAAAATGTTATATATAAATAAATTACTACCTTCCTGTATAAGTGTAGGTTTTAATAACTTGTAAGGAGAAAAAAATACTTTTATCTACTGGAGCCAAAATCTGTACCTAAAATAGCAGCTTGATGGTAATACTCAAAACAGCCACTGATAACTTTTAACCTAGTCCCACTCTGACTCCCAACAACATTACCTCAACCCCCATTTTTGTCACCGAAATTTAGACGCTATTCTTATTTGGCCCTTTAACATAGCAGTTTTTAAAGCTTTTTAACCACAGGATCATTCACATTAAATCTTTTTCTGAAGCTGAGAGGTTTAAAACAGATGGTTCAGCTAAAAATAATGAGAGCATGGATGAAGGAAAGAAAGATAAGGATTTATCTTCTGTATATGATCTTTCGGGTATGATACCTGGAGAGAGGAGCGAATACAGGGAAGGAGTAGGGACTGAGTATGGATACCTGAGAACATTAAGACACAGTAGGTAAAGGCACAGGAAAAGGAGTTGATGCTGGAGTGATAAATGCATTTGGAAGCAAGAAAAAGAGATGATGAAGAAAGAGGTCAGAGAAGAAGAAATCAGGAAAGGAAGGAGGTTCAAGAAATTTATCCTTAATATTTAATAGAAAACTCAGGGTTGACCCAAAGTTATTTCAACAATACTGTTCAATCACAGTGTTTATAAATAGCAAAATAAAACAATAACAAAAACCAAAATCACAACTGGAGATGAATTAAAAATAACACTAGTTGAGGGTCGGGTTCATGCCTGTCATCCCAGCACTTTGGGAGGCTGATATGGGAGGATCGCTTGAGGCCAGGAGTTCAAGACCAGTTCCTAGGCAACAGTGAGACCTCTTTTCTACAAAAAATAAAAGATAGCCAGGCATTATTGCATGCACCTGTCGTTCTAGCTACTAGGAGGATGAGGCAGGAAGATTGCTTGAGCTCAAGAATTCAAGGTTAAATGAGCTATGATTGGGCCACTGCACTCCAGCCAGGGTGATGGAGTGAGATCCTGTCTCCTAAAAACTAAATAAATAATACAAGTTGAGTATTCCTTATTTGAAATGGACTACACTTTGGATTTTTTTGGATTTGGGAATATTTGCATTATATGAGTTGAGCATCTCTAATCTGAAAATCTGAACTCTGAAATGATTTGCATTTGAGTGTCATATCAGTGTTCAAAAAGTTTCAGATTTTGGAACATTTCAGATTTTGGATCTTCAGATTAGGGATGCTCAACCTGGATGAGTGGTACATCTTTATGAAAGCCTATTATTATGCACCCATTAAGAATGTTTCCCAAGACAGGAGGAAGACTAAGTTTTCAGTCTACCTTTTATATACTTGTTAAATTTTAAGCCTTGCGAATTTCTTACATGTTAAAAAAGTAATGTCATGATGAACTCCCACAATATGTTAAGTAAAATGCAGGTTACGAAATTATGTAACATATCATCTAATTTTTGTAAGAAATGCATGAAAAAAGACTAAAAAGATATCAATGTGATAGTAATTATACTTACAGGTTTTTCTGTATTTCCTCAACTTTAAGGAAAAAAATAATGTAGTAAGTCTCAAAAATGAATAAACTGAATTTGCCTAAAAGCAGATCATTGATAATTAAATAATTTCAAGGGAGTAATGAGGAGATTGTCTGAGGGTAAAGAATTCAGTGTGAGAGAGGGCTGTGAGTTCTGTTGACACATTGAACCCTTACTCTCGTGGCCATAAATCTGTTATGAGCTCACTTATAATGAATCTATTTAGATATACATGTGTATACATGTAAAGATAGTAATAAAAATACAGTATATCTATTTTCATAACTATAAAAGACCCAAATAAGTGCTTCCTATACTCAAGTTTTTTTCTGTACTCAAGCATACTACAGTTTAACTTACCCCTATCCAAAAAGTTCCAGGCCAGATTTGATGTACAAGTGCACAAAGACTTAGCTGCCAACTTGAGAAATGCCATTGGCCTTGTGAGTGGTGTTGCTTGGATAAGGAAGCCTAGATGGAATAAGACCAAGAAGTCCCCCGTGTGCCAAGAAAAAAACAGGCTTAGTTTTAAAGAGCCAATGTTGGTTTAAAAGGAGGTTAAGGAAGGGAAATCATGTGGGTTCATATTTATAAAGACCCATTTTTTAAAAATGTATCTTTAGGATAAAGGAAATAAAAAAGGATTATCTGTATCAAAAGATTTTACCCTTCTTGTAACTCCTGTCCTAAATTAAATAAGAAAAGCTGAGTAGGCAACATCCAAGAAATGGTTCCTAAGTTTGCATTTCACCGTTGACTCTGGAGGCAGAGCCAACTGGAAGGCCAGAAAGGCAGGCTAGTGCCTGGGGGAGAACTCTGGTGTCTCCCAGGGGCTTAAGGAAGGTTCTCCGAGGAGAAGGGAGGACCAGCTACAGCCACCAAGGCACTAATCAAGAATCTCTTCAGAAGAGGACCAGAAGAAAGAGACAAGTCTGAAATGGAACATGTAAGAGAATCATAGAGCTGGAAGAAAAATAACACCCAGGGAAGACATGCAACTGAGGCAATTAAAAGCAATAGAAAGGAAAAAACTGGAAAACCAGATTTTGGTTGTTTTACAGTAGTTTCTGAATATGCGGTCATGGAAAACAATCAAAACTTTCTTAGATGAGACAAATTTTACATGGAAGTATTCAAAATTCTAGTATTTCGTTCTTTACACCAGCTCCCTGGACAAGACAGGAATCCTTTGATAAGCTGCCTATATCACAAATTTTCCTTTGAAAAATGTTCACGGTAACTACAGAAATTCAGAGATTTATAAGACGATGCTCCTTTTGCTGCATGTTTTTGAAATACTTATGAATCAACTAATATGCCTCATAAGCACCCTTAAAAGTTAACGTAGAAGTTCTTCTCCAGGCATCTTGCCTCTCCCACGGGCTTGCTTTGCAATCTGGCCCAGTCTGGAAGCATCGGCAGGGCCTCTGTGATTTTTTTCACTGACCCCAGTCTATGCTTTCTATTTACAACTCAGTTCTTAACAACATGCCATACCTACTCTCCAGTATGTCTGTCTTGACTGATGATCTTCCTATTTTATTTCGGTTTTGGTGCCTTCAATTATGTTACTCTGAGTTTCTTGCATTTCATTTTGCTATACCAAAATGCCATGTAAGTGAGTTCTGTGTGAAAGATAGAAAACAAAAATAACCATCATTAGGAGATATCCTAATAATGAGTCCAGTGAAACTGGCTCCAGATCCCTGCTTAGAAAAAGTATAACTTTCTGTGGGATTGAAACCAAACTTAAAGAGCAGAGAGGAGGGAAATACCTCCCAACTTGTTTCACAAGACTAGAATTACCCTGATAAAAACCAAAGACATTTCAAGAAAACTAAATTATAAGTCAACATCCCTCACAAACATGGAGACAAAATTTTTTAACAAAATATTAGCAAATTGAATCCTTAATACATTATGGCCAATGCAAGCTTAGTTTAACATCAGCAAATCAATAATATAATCTACCATATTAACAGAATAAAGGAGAAAAACTATATGATCATCTGAATAGATGAAGAAGCGGTTAACAAAATCTAACATGATAAAAACTCTCACAGATAGGCCGCTTTCCCAACCAAATAAGCAGCATCTATGAAAAACCAACATCTAACCTGATGTTTAGTGGAAAAGTAGCCATTTTCCCCAATATCAGGAACAATGTGATGTCTACTCTCCACTCCTACCCCGAGTATTACTGGAGGTCCTAGCCAGCGCAATAAGGTAATGACAAGAAATAAAAGGCACATAGATTGGAAAGAAGGAAATAAAAGATGGGTGATACGATCACATACTTAGAAAAATCTAAGGATCCTACAGTAAAAGCAACTAAATCAAGGTTGTAGATGAATAAAAAAATTGTACTTCTATATACTACCAACAGACAATTGGAAAATGAAATACATCATTTACAGTAACACTGAAAATAAGAAACAAGGGTAAATTTGACAAAGCACATGCAAGCACAGTATTCTGAAGTTTTAAAATGTCACTGAAAAATTTAAAAAGACCTGAATTAACAAGATACACCATAGATTAGAAAACTTAGGAAGTTTTTTTATAGAAATTGGCAAGCTGATTCTATAACATATATAAAATTGCAAGTACCTAGTAGAGTCAAAATAATTTTTAACAACAAAGTTGGAGGATCTACACTGATTTTAAGGACTTGCTATAAAGGTACAGAAATAAAGACAGTGTGGTAATAACATAAGGATTATCCTATAAATCAATGGGACAGAAGAGAGTCCAGAATCTGACCCACATATTTTTGGTCAACTGATCTGCAACAAAAGTACAAAGAATTCAAGGGGGGATAGTCTTCTAAAAATGATGCTGTAAAGTATATATCCATGGGGGTGGGAGGAATTAACCTTGACCTTGACCTCACACTATAAACAACAATAAACTCAAAATGGATCATAGGACTAAATGCAGAAGTAAAACTGAAATTTCTAGAAGGAAATCTTTGTGATCCTGGGCAGGTATATTAGTTTCCATAACAAATTACCACTGGTGGTAAATTTAAACTTAAAACAACAGAAATTTATTCTCTCATAGTTCTGAAGGCCAGAAGTCTGAAATCAAGATGTCAGCAGAACCATCTTCCCTTTGCAGGCTCTAGAGAATCCTTCCTTGCCTTTTCCAGCTTCTGGTGGCTCCTGGCACTCCTTGGCCTATGGCAGAATAAGGCCAATCTTGCCTCTTTCATCATATGTCCTTCTTCCCATATGTCTCTTCTCTTATTATTAATTTACGAACACCAGTCCTTGGATTTATAGCTCACCCTCACCTAGTATGACCTTATCTTAACTACATTTGCAAACAACAAAATTTTCCAGATAATTCCAAATAAGATCATATTCTAAGGTTCCAGGTGGACTTGAATTTTGTGGGGTCACTAGTCAACCCACTACAGAAGGCAAAGGTTTCTTAGGCAAGGCACACACACACAAATTGATAAATTTGACTTCATCGGAAAACACACACTTCTCCCTGAAAAGACAGTTAAGAAAATGAAAATGTAAGCTATAGACTAAGAAAAAAGATTCACAATATTCTGACAAATGACTTGGATCCAGAACATCTCTTACAATAAGATAATTAGCCCATTAGAAAAATGGAAAAAGATATGAACAGACACATTGGGAAAATGTAAATGGAAACCACAATGAGATACCTACGCATGCTCACTACAATAGCTAAAATTCTAAAAGACTAGCAATACATGTTTTGGCAAGGAATTGGAATTAACTAAATCCCTCAGCCATCGGTTAAGGCAGTGTAAAATGGTACAACCACTAAGGGAACAGTTTGGCAATTTCTTATAATGTTAAACATTCAACTACCATTTTACTACCCTGCAATCCCATTCCTATGTATTTACCCAAAGGAAATGAAAACATATGTCCACAAAAAGACTTGCACAACTTATTGCAAGGACAAATATTCAATTCTCAACAAGCTGTGGAAAATGCCTTTCAAGATTTCATCACCACTCACTCTCTGGGCTTCTTCACTGCTGGCGTAAACAAGGTACCATTAAGATGGCAAAACTGTGTTGACAGTTTATGTAAATACTTTAATTGTACTGCTTCTCATTTGAGATATAATAAACTACACTTTTGATTCGAAATCGGACATTTCATATTAAGTCACGTACCCATAATTATTAAAGAAAAATTTAAAATTAAAAAAAAGGGCTTGTACACAAATGTGTGTAGATTTATTCATCATGGCCTCAAATTGGAAATATCCCGAATATCCATCCACAGGAGAATGGGAAACAAAACTGCAGTGTATCTATACAGTGAAATACATTTCAGCAATACAGAGGAATGAAGTACTGACACATGCTACACAGGGACAAATCTCAAAACATGCTGAACAAAGAGAGCCTGATACGAAAGAGTATAGACTGTGTAGTTCCAATTACATGGAATTCAAGAGAGACAAAACTGATCCACGAGGCCAGAGAGGCTGTCAATGGAGATCTGGGGCCAGGCTGGGGCAGAGGGGCAGCAGGGAATGTTTTGTAGGGATGAGAATGTTCTCTATTTGGATTGGGGTGGCTGTTCAAATGTATACATTTTCCAAAATTCAAACTACATACTAAAAATGAGTGTTTTACTAACTTATTTTTAAAGGATGTCCATCTCACAGTATTGGATATAAAAGTGAAAAGCTGGAATTAATTTAAATGCCCAATAGCAGGAAACTGGCCGCATGAATTATGCTACAACTTCCAGTGAAAGGTGGCTTTTTTAAACAAATGCACTTCCCTCTGCTCTCTCTCATAACTCCACTAAAGTAACAGGAAATTGAGTTTTTACTTAACTCTAAAATAAATAAGCAAACCTAATTTGTAACACTGAGGAACACTGGAGAATGAAGTCACCATTTTTAAACTGGTAAATACTGGGAAAGAAACATTTTTCCTGCCTTTCCTGTACTAATTAACACTTGGTGACAAAATAGTAAGTGAGAGGATATCTCCTTTAATGGAAGTACTCTAATGAGCAAACACTCTAAAGAGGAATGAGAAAATTTGAAATTTGCCATGCTGCAACCCCTGATGTACGACATGGAGATAGCCAACGATCATCAACAGCTACTAATACCCAAAGGCAGAGATGAAAGAATACACCAGTATCTACCTGCCAAAAAATTAGAACCCGATCAAACTTGTAGATTCAACTACTGACTTACAAGAAAAACAGAGGGTAGAAGAACATGTTTAATGACTCCCGCAGGATGCAGTAAACGAAATCCAAATGGTGGTAAGCTCTACAGTACAACTTGTGTTTCTTCAAATAAATTGTATCAACAACTACCCAAAGGATTAAGAGACTTAAAATATATCAACCAAGTGCAATGTGTAGAACTTATCTGAATTTAGTGAAACAAAGAATTACATTTATGAGACAACTGGAAGTTTGAACACTGGAAATTTTAGGATATTGAGGGATTTTTAATTTTGGGTATAATGATGGTATTATGGTGTAATGGGCTGAACTGCGTCCCTTCCAAATCCATATGTTGAAGCCCTAACTCCCTAGTACCTCAAAATGTGACTGTATTTGGAGATAGGGCCTTTAAAGAGGTAATCTGGACACACACACACGACACCAGGGATGCTCAGCACAGAGGAAAGGCCATGTGAGGACACAGCAAGAAGGTGGCCATCTCCAAACCAAGCAGGGAGGCCTCAGGAGAAACCAACCTTGTCAATACCTTGATCTCAAACTTCTAGTCTCCAGAACTGTGAGAAAATAAATTTGCAGTTTAAGCCCCCTAGTCTGTGGCATTTTGTTATGGCAGCCCTAAAAACTAACACATACGGTTATTTAAAAATGTCACTATTTAAAAAAAAATGAACTGAAATATATACAGATGAGGACAGATCCTCTGCAATTTGCTTCAAAATAACACTGTGGAGTGGGTTGTGGACTGGTATACAGATTGGGCAGGATAGACCATTGGTTAATGGCTATTCTATTTGTATGTACGTTTGAAAATTTTCACAACCTTTTTAACACACTGACTGCCACACTAGAAAAAAAATTTTCCCTGGGGCCACAATGTTTTATTAAAATAAAACGATCCTTTCTAATTTGGTATTTTTTATTGTTTTCTCTGCGTGAGTCACATGCAGTGCAATCCACGTTTTTAGAATTAAATGGTCAATAGTAATTGTAATAATAAGAACACCAACAAGGAAGATTTTCATGGACCAACTGCAGGGTTTGCTTCACGAAGCCCCGGGCTCAAAACTAGCCTGAGTTAAATACAACTCACATGGCAGTCCATGTGTTAAAAAGGCATAAACCTTCAAGGACAAAATTCCAGAGGATGGAAAATGAATACATGAATGGTAAATGAACACCTTGCTATGCAAAATGTGGTCCAAGGACCAGGAGCATAAGCATCCCCTAAAAATTGCTGTAAATACAGACTCTGAGGCTCCATCTCATACCTACTGAATCAATCTGCAATTTAAAGAAAATCCTCAGGTGAATCATATATACTGAAGCTAGCAGTGGAGAGAGCAACATGGCAAGGTAATTTATACCTTAGGATGCTCAAAAAGCTCAGGAATCAATGCCCAGATATCTTAAGAGATGCAAAGACTGGGCTAAAAACAAATGGATTAGTTGTTGCTAATGAAATAATAAGCAGTTAGATACCCATATCTCTTCTCTGACTTAGTGTAACAAATGACTCCCTCTCCAAGTATGGAATGAGAAATGGAGGTTTCCTTCTCTGGGGAGGGTAAAACAAGAAATCTTTGGGCTGTGGGCAGAGTTGAGGATAGAGGGGTACCATACAAAAGTGGGGACTCATAAAAATACACACATTAAAAGTTGAGACCTCTCCAGCATTCCTTCCTCCACTTGGATTTCAGGAGTACTATTATCAGAGACATAAAGATCCAAAAATCCCTCTCTAGGCATCAGCCCAGGAAGGACTACCTAAAAATACTACATTGAATCTTCCCTTCTACTCATACATATGACAGACATTCAAAGATCCTCAGACATTCAAAGAAAATCTCTAGTATTAAAAGTCAAACAAATCCACAAGCAGAAAAAAATTGGAGGAGACAAAATGCTAGAAGAAAGATTTAAAACTCCTTGTTTTCAGGAAGAAAATATAACATCCATACAATAAGAGGAGCTATTTAAAATAAAAAAAAAACAAGAAAGAGCTCTCAGAAAATAAAAATATGATGGCAGAAATGATAAGGTGAACAGAGAGTTGGAAAATAAAGTTCAGGAAACTTCCCAGAAAAAATGGAAGAAAAAGAGATATGATTAAGAAAATTAGAGGACTAATCCAGTTGGTACAAAATCTGAATAATAGGAATCACAGAGAGAAAGAAACTGGAGGGGAAGAAATCAAAGGCAGTAACATTTTCTAGACTTGAAGATTTTTGAAGATTAAAAGGACCTGTCATGCCCACCCTGATGGATGAAATCATCCATCAGAAATTTGAAAACAGCAGTTTCATATTGTGGAATTCCTGTGCATAGCCTCATAATTAAAAGATAAAAAAGGTTGAAAACAGTGATGATAAAGAGATCACCAGTTCCCAAGTGGGGGGAGGGAACCAAATAGGTTTCATACAAAGGATTAAGAAATGGAATGGATATCTTGAAAACTAGTAAATTAAGGGAAAGAACAAATCAATTCCCTGCCTTATATGAGATGTACATCCAGGGAACCAAGTAGTAGATGAGGAGAAGTATCTCTTTACAGAGTGTTCCAACTTGTACATGAAAAATAAACTTTAGACTTAGAATTCCACCATTTTGCAACCTACCACTTACACAGATATTTTAGCACCTATGGCTGCCATCATCGTGATAGGAGAGACAACCAGACATTTCATGCCTTCTATAGCCCAAACCCATGTCTGATTAAATCTCTGGATCCAGCTGCCAATTTGCAAGAAACAGAGGCCTGACGGATATACTGAGCTGAACCATGAGCATGCAATTAGCAAAACTCACACTGTGGAAGACTCTATTGGTCAAAGGATCCAGTTC
This sequence comes from Lepilemur ruficaudatus, assembly GCA_963574885.1. Lineage (NCBI taxonomy): Eukaryota > Metazoa > Chordata > Mammalia > Primates > Lepilemuridae > Lepilemur > Lepilemur ruficaudatus. The sequence goes on from CAUYRT010093576.1 coordinate 36,931, forward strand.
AACGGAAGAACAAGGAAAATTTTAAAAATGGAGAAGTCATGTAGAAAGTAAAAAATATACTTAAAAGACATCTCAAATAAGTTTTTTTTAAAAAGAGGTAAGACTAAATTAGAGCCTCTAGGGATACACATTTGGGTGTTAACTTTTGAAATGCAAGGAAGTGATTATTATAAAAGTCAAGTTGTTTTGGGGGAAGTGAGGACGCTGTGATTGGGAGAGGCCACTGGAAGGGGCTTATGCAGCAACACTCTTGTTCTTGACCTGACAGGTGGTTACGCGAGTGGAGTAGTGTCGGCCTCCTCAGCAACAACGGAGGCCAAGATGCCTTCAATTCTAAGGGATAAGTTCAACCAAACAAAAGTAACACTTGGCATAAAAACCACAGGCAAAATAAAAAAAAAACAACAAATTGAATTAAAAAAAATTACAAAATAGTAATCTCCCCAATTTTGAAAGAGCTCTTAGAAAGCAAACAAGAAAAAGATCAAAATCCCAACAGTGAAAAGGATTTTAAGAGACAATTCAGAATAAAGGAGAAAAAGGGGGTCAGTATCACTCATAAGAAAAATGGAAATTTAAACTATACTGTTTGCCTCATAAAAGATAAGCAAAACCCCCAAATTTGTCAACAGAGCATCTCTGGTGAGGCTGTGAACAGGTACTCCTATTCACTGGTGAGGTGGAGGAGTATAATTGGTATAACTCTTGCAAAAGGCATTCTGGTGATATCAAAATTACAAACATACTTGTATGTCCTGTGAGCCAACAACTCCACTCTAAGGATTTATCCCATAGATTTGCTTGTATACCATTAACAGTTTGAGAGTATTCATGGGCCAGACACGGTGGCTGTAATCCCAGCACTCTGGGAGGCCGAAGCGGGAGGATCTCGAGCTCAGGAGTTCAAGACCAGCCTAAGCAACAGTGAGACTCTGTCTCTACTAAAACAGAAAAAATTAGCTGGGCGTGGTGGTGTGTGGCTGAAGTCCCAGCTACCCAGAAGGCTGAGGCAGGAGGATCGCTTGAGCCCAGGAGTTTGAGGTTGCAGCGAGCTACACACCACTGCACTCTAGCCGGGACGGCACAGTAAGACTCTGCCTCCAGGAAGAAAAAAAAGTCATAGATTTGGGGAAAGTATTTTCAAACCATATATCTAGTAAATATCCATCTACATATTTAAAAATTCCTGAAACTCAGTAAGATGGTAACAAATAACCAATTTAAAAATGGGCAAAAGACTTAACTAGATATTTCAGCAAAGAAGATACATGAATGACTAATAGGCATATGGAAAGGTGCTCACCGTTAGTCATGAGGGATATGCAAATTAAAGCTGCAATGAGATTCCATTATGTATCCATTAGAATGGCTATAAGAATGACTAACAATACCAAATGTTGGTGAGAATGTGGAGAAATCAAAACCCTCATACACTGTTGGTGGGACTCGAACACTGCGTACTGCTTTTGGAGAACAGTTTGGCAGTTTCTTAAAAAGTTAAACGTAAATTTACCATATGATTTAGTAATTACACTCCTAAGAATCTACCTAAGAGAAAGAAAAAGTCCACATAAACACTTGTTAATAGCAATCTTATGTTGTTTATAGCAACATTATTCATAACAGCCAGACAATTCAGGTGTCCATCTACCAGTGAATGGATAAGCAAAATGTAGCACATGCATCAAACTGAATGCTTTCAGCAATACAAAGGAACAAGCTACACTAATACATGCTGCAACAGGGACGAACCTCAAAAATGTGTCAAGTGAGAGAAGCTACACACAAAAGTCTACATATTCTAAGAAAAAGGCAAGAGACAGAAGGTAGCTCAATGGCTGCCTGGGGCAGGTGTGGGGATTGACTGTAAACCGGCAGAGGGAACTTTGGAGTGAAAGCTGGACTGCAGTGATGGATGTACAGATCTATAAATTTACTAAAAATCATAGAACTGTACACTTATAATGGGTGGATTTTATGGCATATAAACTTTACCTCAATAAAACTACTCAAAAAAAAAAAGACTTGTATGAGAATGTTCATAGATTTATTCACAATAGCCAAAACCCGGAAAAACCCAAATGGTCAACAAAGCAGAATGGATAAATTACAGTATATTCAAAGAATGAAATATTAGTTACCAATAAAGAACCACTGAAACACACAACACGTATAAATCTCAAAAACATTATGTTGCTCAAAAAAAGCCACTTTTTTCCTCCTACTACATATTGTATTCCATTTACATGAAGTTCAAGAACAGGCAAAGCTCATCTATGGTGCTAGAAATCAGAAGAGCAATTGCCTCTGGGGCAGAGAGATTGCCTGCAAAGGGGCATGAGAGAACTTCCTGGAGCAGGAAAATGCTTTGTATCTTGACAGGGATGTTGTTTAAACAGGTGCATACATTCATCAGAACTTAAAACACTTAAGATTTCTGCATTTTACTGACATACCACAACAAATTTTTAAATGCTTAGATATACCCAAAAGACGTACTACTAGACAAACTCAGAATTAATCAAAATTATTTTCAGAAGGTACAAGTGTGCGTGTGTCTGTTGTCCATCTGTCTCTGTTTGGTCAACATAACATGTCAAATAGTTAATATAAATAAATGGGTGGCTAATGATTTAATACTCACTTTTAAATGGTTTAATTATGTCATGTGATACACACAAAAATACATTTAACATATGTAAGTTATGAAACATAATCAAACTCACTGTATAGTCATTCATTTATTTACTCCAAAAATATTTATGGAGGGCCAAAAATATATTCCAGGCATCCAAGTTCAAATTATGACTAAATCATATATATACAGTGCTGATGATTCACTTTTTTTAAATGTAAGAATCTGAGTGTACCTTTCAGAATAAAGTTTACGTAACATGAGGTTCCTGGTCTGCTCATGGGAAGGAAAAAGTGTTAGATAATCCAACTGTCTCTGACTCATGAAACAAAAGAAAGTTGGTACCAATCAGGTCCAGCAGATTCGGGACTGACTGGATAGTCATGTCAGGCCTCCACTAACTGCAGGCCCATCTGCTCTGCCTCCTGTACCCCCAGGAAGATGGGTCTTGGGAGGACAGGCTTTGCTGCCTGCTCAGTGGCATCTATTAAAACTCAGGACTCAGACCAGAAGGAAAGGACCAGACCACCACAGGCAGCTGCCCACCCTCTGTCACCTCCTTTCCATGCCCCCAGTTCCTCTTAGAATGACCCCCCACAGTGGGCTCTAACCCAGCCCTGGAGGGTGAGGATGAAGGAAGCATGACCTTTCTCAGTGCCTGGGACGGAGCCAGTTAGGGCACTTTTTCCTGGGGCATTTTAAAGAGTGTTTAGAACACTCATGACTTTTGACCCAGTATCTGCAACTCCAGTATTTTATCATAAGGAAATAATCTGAGTTGAAGGAAATAATTATTGTGTAAGCTGCTCCCACCATCACAGTTAATAACAGCCTACAGAACACACTCCCTCACCATCAAAGATTCAAAACAATTGAATGTCTAACAATAGGGAATTACTCAAATGAATAATGACACAGTCATAAGATGGATTGCCTGCAGCCATGAACGATAAACTTTGGAGACAAAGAGCAGGAAAATGCTGACAATATAACATTAAGTGACAGAAGAGAAAGCTGTGTATGCCAGGGCTTCTCACAGGGAGAAGTGGATTTCCCCAGCCCCCCAGAGATTTGGTGGTCCCTGAATCAGTGTTACTGAGGGGAGCCTGTTCTTGCCCTCAGATAGTGTGTGATAGCAGGCATGGGAGGATGAAAACTAATGGTACGCATAGTATTACTCCAATATTGGGTAATTAGGAAAAACTATGTATATGTACAGATCAGAAGTAATTAATGCCAGGCCACCTGTGATTGGTAAGGTGGTGGCCTTTGTAGACCAATACTTCTCACATTTGAATATGGATCTTGTTAAAAGAGAGATTCTGATTCAATATGTCTGGGGTGGGCCTGAGATTCTGCATTTTTTTTCTTTTTTACTACCAGGCTAGCAAACAGCATGAGATTCTGCATTTCCAACAGGCTCCCAGGTGATGCCTGTGCTGCCAACCCAAGGGCCACACACTGTAAAGCAAGACTTAGACCCTGGAGAGAGCCCAGCCACACAAACAGCCTGTGGCTGGTGAGAGAACACATGCACATTTACTTTTTACTGTCCTGTATTTTCCACAAAAATGTATTGCTTCTGTAATCAGAAACAAAACTTTTAAATGTGCAAAACCTTTTGACAGTAATTATTCTTACAGGAATCTCTCAAATAATGTGAAATGGGATCAAAGATTTTGGTACATTCAACTTAGAATGATCTGTGATATCAAAACATAAGCAACCACCTTGTTCTCTAATGTTTTAACAGAATGAATGACTTTAAAAAGGCTAAAATAGCATGCAGTCATTAAAAACGGTATTTATAAAGACATGAGAAAATAAATTTTAATCACAGTATGGCAACTATATTAAAATGATAACAAATTAAATGTTTGTAAAATGCAAAAATTTATTAAATTTATAAAAAACGAAAGCAAAGCAAAACAAAAAGGAAATATGCCATAATGTCAATGTCTTCGGACTCTTGGATGGTGGGGTCACAAAGATTTTTCCCTTTAAACCTTCCAGAATACAGTAACGTTGAAGGAGGCAGGATCTGGAGGTAAGGGTGCCCATGGAAAGTGGCAGAGGCAGTGAAGAGATGGGATGAGCAGGAGAGTGTAGGGTGGGGCCGGGGCTATAGGACTCCTCCTGAACCCCTGCTGGCAGTACGGGAGAAAGGCAAAGGGCTCAGTAAGCGTAGGCTGGCTCCTAGACCTGGGGCCGGACAGGGAGAATCCAAAGCCTACCAACTCTCCTCCTCCCAGACCCTGCTGAATGGGTCTGGGCAAGAGCTGTCAGCAGGGGAGACCCCTGGGAGGGGAATCAGTGTCTCTCTATTCAGCTTCCCCGGAACACCTTGACTATCAATCTCTCCCTTCCCCTCCTCAGAATGTTCCCTTCCCAGAATTACTTAAGGACATAAGGAATAAGAACTCATGTTACCCTCTCTGATAAAGTAAAATGAAGCCCATTCCATGTTCCCATTTCTAGGCTCATCTGTGGCCTAAACCTCAGTTCGCTCTTGTGCCTTCTCCTGATAGGCAGCAAAAGGCAATAGAAACAAAGGCAAACAAACAGAAATCTGCATTGCCGGTTGTAGATCAAACTAGACTGCCCTTTTTAAAACTACAGAATGCTAAGTGAGTATTAGTTAACATTCATTAGTTAACGCTGATTCACTTTTCCAAGTTAAAAAGTAAACCTGCCAACGTTATCTGTTGTGACAGTACTTCACCGGGCCTATGTCAGGACCTCATAAAATTCTATTAGCCCCTTAAGCATTCCTAGCAGTTGTGCTCATCCCAGTTGACAGAAGAGGCACTGGACGTCCAGCCTTCACCCCCTGCCCAGTGGTGGCGCACCTGGGGCTGGGCCTCCTGGCCCGCTCACACTCATCTGCTCTTGCACAACGGGGTAGAGTTCACGCCCACATGAATGCTAGGGGATTCCATCTCCTCTCACAGTCAGTGCAGATTTTAATCCACGAACAACAGAGCCAAAGCCCTGGGTGCAAAGCCACAGGTTCTGGCCCAGTTCTCATCAATTCCAAAGCTGCTGCCACTCCAAATACCCTGTTAGCATTTGTCATGGAGAACATTTCCCTAAGGCCACAAGGCAACCCAGATGGGCAGCCCACAGCTCACTCTGAAAATAAGAAGGTCAGAGCTGGGAAGCATTCCTCCCTGGTAGTCTCCCTTCTAACATTATGGGGGGAAACTCCCCCAAACAAAAGTGAAAGGAGGCGGGCTCTAACAGCAATAGCTAACCCGCAGTGAATCCCATCCCTTGCCATTTAATCGTCACAGCCCTACAAGGTAGGTATTATTATTACTTGTACTTTACACAGAGGAAACTGAGGCACAAACAGGTTAAAAAATAGATGAAGGTCACACAGGTGGTGGGAGAAATGGAAATCAAGCCCAGCCACCAGCTGGGTCCACGCTCAGGATCTGTAGGCCTTGCCTTTGTTTGCTCTGGCTAATCATCAATCAGACTTTTCCTTGGCAAGGAGTTAATGATCACCTGAAGGAGCACACCACCGCAAACCCCAACCCGAGTTCTGAAAGGATCCAATCAAGCGGCTTGTCTGGCATTTACAGAACACTTCAGCCTCTAAACTTACTTCTTTTGGCCAAAACATGGTATTGCACTTGTAGCCCTTGTTCTACAGTTCTTATCACACTGGGGTACATACGTACACCAACTGACAGTTCTAGTGACAAAGCCTCAAAACAGTACCTGATATTTCCTCAAAACCACTCCACAAGGATCATCTTTGTGGTATTTCTTTTTCCCATTTTCCCCCCAACACCTCACCCACCTGCAGGGCTGCGAACACTAAGAACTCCAGGGAAGGAAACAAAGATCTAAACAAAAGCTTCAACTGTAATGAAACTTCAGATATAAACGGAGGTGAGAAGATCTGTTCCAGGACCCTTAACTGAAAGTTTCAAGATGAGGAAATTAAGCCACCCTGGACTTGCATCACAGAAACCTCTTGAAGGCTGGACTACGGGCACCCCAGTTCCTCATGCCCGCAGAGCTTTCTGAGGGGGCTCTGCCTAACCAGCGTGTAGGAAACAGACTTGTCATTAGCAGGAAGGTGGTAGGCAGAGGAGGAAGCAGGTGAGGGGACCGTTGCAAGTCCCAGGAAACCCTCAGAGTGGCTGGGGCCCAGCTCAGAGCAGTTAGAGCCACCGCACAACCTCAGGACCCATTCAGATCCCAGAGTCAGGCTGCTTAAGGGAGGGCTTCCTGGTGCCCCATCCCCACAGGACACCCCGGGGAACCCCCAAGGTGCACAAGACCCCCCCTTCCTACTCACAGAGTTGATGAATGGTGAGGGGTTTTGGAGGTGTTCCCTTTTCCCCCGGAGGCCTGTCCACATGTGTACTCCGTTCTTGTTGTACTGCAGGGGTAGCAAAGTCTAAAGTTCTATGTAAATGAGAAAAACAGGAAGGATGTGAGAAAAATGATGGTAAAACTTGTATTCTTCTGACATTGAAGCACTGCAGAGTAAACACAAGACAATTCATTTCCTCAAAGGAATATGCGCTTTCCCATTTTTCTTGGGAAAACAACCTCTTGAACTATGTTTTGTTATCCCATTTTAGGTAGACACACACACACACACAAACACAGAGATCTCTTACTGTAAGAGAAGCAACAGTGCAACCTCAAGGATGGGAGCACTTTGGGGAGTGTAGAGCCTGGGGGCCTGGAATACACCTTCCCTAAAGAGGAGGCTGCTCTAGCACTGCCTTTGGGAATTCTTGGGGGCAGAATATTTGAAATCTCCCATTTTCGGCACTGGCTCAGTTTTTTCTTTTTAACTCTGTGCTGGGCTGACAAAACACCTCTGTTGAATGGATGTGGCCATGCCCCTAATGTGTCCCCAGGGCAGTAGGGTGTGGTAAAAAGACAGTTTGCCTCTGCTAACCATAGCGTGGAACTGCGGAGCAGCCAGAAATAACGCAGACTTCTCAAGCCCGACAGAGCTGAGTTTGAATCCTGGCTCTACCTTTACTAGCTGCAAGACTATTAACTTCTAGCCACAATTCCCAGTTGCAAAATGGACCAATACCCAACTCAGATTTGTAAGAATTAAAAACATGAGTGTGCGAAGACTCCCACAAACGCTTAAATGTTAAATTTCCTCCCCAATCCCCTAAAGAAACGGCTTAAGGCAAGTCTTAGCTTTAGATTTCAATGTTCTTATCTGTTAAAAAGCAAAATTACCCTCTGTCACTGCTGTCCCACCTCACAGGATGGATGAGGTGCTGTAGAGTACTTACAAATGAGAAGAATATTGTTGCCTTGATTGCCAACACCCTTTCCTATCCTAGCCCAGCAAAGGAGCAATTTGCTTTTCTAATGTGTTTCTACCCTCAGTAACACACAGCAGGGAGAAAATGGTGTCATACTTATGGTAATTCCTTAAAATGGCTATTAGCAATCAACCCTCCAGAGTCCAATTCCACCAGAAAGAAGTAAACATTAGGTCACCACCTGGTCACTTAAGGGCCCAGCAAGTTTCTTTTCTCTTTCTATACTCTTGTTTTAGGGAACTAGAGAGGAAACTGAGGTAGAAAATAAAGTCACTTAACAGTTCCATATTTCTTTTACTTATAAAAAGAAAATGGAACCACGGCCAAACAATTTCACTGAAGTATCATCGTGAATTTACTATGATATTTTCCAACTTTAAGGGGATTCTTGTTAGTTCTCTCATTATTTTCCCATACACTGGGACATGTCCTGGCATTCCTCAACTGAATCTTAAAACATCTTTACAACTTCTTTTGCACTAGTGAATCTACATGGGCAAAGTTTAGGCTGAGGGGATTCATCTAACATTTCAACTTTTAACTGTCACAGATATTTGGCTTGTTTTCTCTTTAAATCACAGGCATCAAAGCTACTAAAAAATGTGGGTTTATCTTTCAGGAATATGCCTCCCCTTCTTCCCTCTACTGAACTTCAATAGCTCCCTCTTAGAATCACCACTTTTCCAAATTACTAATCAAGCATGACAGGAGTAGGAATTATAAATCTGGACGAGAAAACAATGAACAAGAGGGAGGAACATATAGATATCACTCCTCTTTCCCACTTCAAGCAGGGTTCTTGAAAAAGAAAGAATGGTGTTAACACCATGCAGAATTTTTAGGAGTCAGTCCTTTCCTAGGTATTTACACGCCTCGATCCCTGAAGCAAACAGGATAAAGACAGGAAAAGCAACACAGCACAGCTCTCTTTCAAGTAGTAAGTAACCTCCACTCATCTTGTGCTTTGTTTTTATAATGTAAACCTTGACGTAAACAATGCTTCCAGACGTACACAAATCCTAAGTGTACACACGTGTGTTCACTACCCTGAACACTGTTTTTTGATGAGCATAATTTGGAAGGGATCTAGGCAATTTGGAAAAACTGCTAACACATTCTACACAACCCGCCTGACTGGAGGCAACTCAACCCCCAGGCTTGCTAATGCCCTTTGTATAAAAAAAAGCTGACCCAGCATCCACCTGCATCAACTTGATCTGCTCAGCTTTGTCATGCTCAGCAAACACCCTATGCCTTCTGAGCAAAATTAATCGGCACCCCCAGGAGGGAGAAAAGGATGATTTTTTTATGACTCCAGTCTGGAGAGGCAGACTTGACACTCAATTACAAATAATGAGGGTCAGTGGAAGGCGGCCTTGAATCTACAATCACCTGCAGTGCCATCCCTACCGTCTGCAAAAAAAAGCTCCACAGGTGGTGGTGGTGTTATGTTCACAGGAAAATGCCAAACATGCAAAAATAGAAACACCAGGGTAAGGACTTCCATACCTACCATCCAGCTTCAACTATTAACAACCCATGGCCGATCTCTCCTCATCTTGTCTCCCCCCTACCCCCTCAGTACTTCTTTGTTAGCAGTGCTCCCCAAAACGGGATTATTTTGAAGCAAATTCTCAACCTGTATTTCAACTTCAGTCTGTATCTCCAAAAGGGTTTTAAAAACCATAATCATGGTTCCATTACCAAAAGTAACTAAATAGAACTAATATTCTTAATGCTATCAAATAATCAGTACAAATTTCCATTATCTCAATTTTTTTTAAAACATCCTTTCATCAAATCAGGATCCATCCAAAGTCCACAAGTTGTATTGCCACATTATATCTCTTAAATCGTTTTTAAACCCCAAGTCCTCCTCCCTGTGACTCTCACAGCAGCTAGGCTGCTACCCGCTGGCAAGTCCCAGTAACTCCCGTAACTCTACTCTGGGGATACCACAAAGAAACGCCGGTCTTAGAGCTTGGCAAATATATACATACAATTTATAAACATACAGCACACGCGAAACCATTTCACTAGAAGCAGCTATCAACCCTGACAGCCAAACGCTCATTCACACCGCAATTCTTGTCGGTGTGGGTTATATCTGGGATTTCAGCAACACCCTCCCCTTACCCGAGTCATCTGCACAAGTGTGGGAAGAAGTGGGTGGGTTTTCTCCCAACTGAACCTTCCTCAGGAGACCGAGTTCATGCAGTCGCCTCCAGAATGCAGGGGTCTGGCTCTGCCACCACCCCCGAGGCCACCTGCACAGGTGAGAAAAGTCAGCTTCAGCCTCTGAACTCCCGAGGGCGGTCCCGGGTTATCTAGAAGGATTTTGAGCCGGCCAGGCTGGTTATCCATGACGCTACCGCCTCCGACAGCAAACAGCCCTGCAAACCCTTGAGGCTTAATCCCAGAGCCCGGCACGCCGTCCCCAGCGCTCCAGCCCAGAACAGGGGACGGAAAGTCAGCCCCCAAAGAACACACGTTGAGTGTGTGTAGATGACTGTATACACCTATGGGTGCCAGGAAGGAGAGTGAAGAATTACATACACTCGCTTCTATAACATCACCTGTTTTCACGATGTTTAAAAACCATCTCCTCCGGAAACAGGGTAGCGAGTGTCTGGGTGTGGGTACACGCCCACTGCCCAGACCGCAATCGCTACGGCTACGCGGTGAGCCCCAATCCCAAGCAGGAAGGCTCGGGCGTCTGTGGCCCCACTCCCAGGTCCCTTAAGTAGCAGAGAAGCCCCAGCCCCCGAGCTCCTGGAGGGGAAATTCCCTCCCCTGCCAAACGCGCGGCGCGGCCAGCCAGGGAAGCCCGGAGCGGCGGGGACGGGGGCGGCGGGCACGCACTCACCCGCCGCAGACGGCTGGCGCACGGCGTCCTACCAGGCTCGAAGCGACGTCGCCGCCCGGGCACCTGCCGCGCCCGGCGCAGGTAACTGCCCCAGGGAGGGGCGGGAGCCCAGTGTGCCCGCCCGGCCCCGCCCCTCCCCGCCCCGCGCCGACCCAGCCGCTGCCCCGCCGGCTCCCGACCAGGAAATGCGGGCGCCGGCGCCCGGCAGCCTCGGAGCGCGCACGCCCAGTCCCAGCCCCGGCAAGGGACGCGCTGGACGACGCCGCCTGCTGGCGGGGCCGCAAGATGCGACGAAGACTGCCACGCGCGGCTGGCTGGGGAGGAGTGAGGGTGTCGGGGGAGGCGGGGGATGCCCCGGAGGTGCCAGGTGCGGAAGTCGCCGGCGACTTAGTGAGACCCTCTTCGTCGTGCCAGGCCTTGAGGACCCAAACCAAGGCGCTCCCTAACTCCTTAGCAGGCAGAGCGGGCAGGGGGCCACTGGGGCAAGGAAACTTTTCGTTGCCTCGCCGCCACAGACTTCAGGCAGTTGTCTCCAGATGAGGATATACACAAGGCGACAGAAGTTGAAACTTGCAGGCCACGAAGCAACAGCCTGTAGTGCACGATGAATTCAGATTTTTCAATAAAAATCCGCAAATAGCACGCATATTACATTGCCTTTTTTTGTGTTAACAGTGCTAATTTATTGTAGTCATTCAACAAATATTTGTTGAGCACCTAAGACTTGCCAGTCATTTAAACACTTAAAATACTGCAGAGTTACCTCCACCTCCTCTTCAAGCGGAGTCTTGAACAAGCGGAGTGGCCTGGGCCTCTCTTAACCTCCAAGAGAGTCTGAATTGGCCTTGCAAGGAACTCAGTAATTGCCGGAGGGCGCAATAAGAACCCTGGTAGTCGTAAGTGTGGGCTGCTAGGGGAACTAAGGAGCGGCCTCACCCAGACTGAGGAAGTCAGAGAGGACTTCCTGGAGAAGTGAAGAGACCAGTTGAATCATGAAAGACTACAGGATTCACCAGGATGTGAGATGCTTCAGCCAAGATTCCACCACAGGCAAAGTGAGAAGCAGAAAGCCAGGCAGAGAGTGCAATGTTCTGATAGAAGAATGGCAAGTGGGTCAGTATAGCTGAGAAGGAGGGGATAGGAGCTGAGCTAGAGCAGTGGATATGGGGGCCAGATCATACTCCTAACAAAAATAACAGCCACCATCTACAGAATGTGTAGTATACAACAGGACGTATATCACTTCAAACTAGCCTCACACCAACCCTTCCAGGTAGGGTTGTCACTTGCCTTTACAGAAGAGGAAAATGAGACCCAGGAAGGAGAGGTGCCTTGCTAGTGACAGGGTTGGGAGGAACTGGCTTTGAGGAGCCAGCCTGCCCTCTCAGTGTCTCTCTCCAGGCTGAATTTCTCTTCAAATGCTCTCAGCATCCCCAAGCCCCCACCGCTTTCTCTCCACTCCCAAAGCCTGGGTCAACTGCCCTTTAGACCCCTCCTGTCTAGAGAGGATGTGCACATGGCTCTGCACACCAGACTCCTCCTGAGGGGAACCTGGTAGGGACTGATAGAGAGACTGTGGCAGACAGAGACCCTTGGTTGTCCCCCAATACTCAGTCTCTCCTTCTTCCATAATATAGTCACACAGGCCACACACACAATGGTGGTCCCATAAAATTATTAATGGAGCTGAAAAATTCTTATTACCTAGTGATGCTTGATGATCCTGACCCTGTGTAGGCCTATGCTAATGTGTGTCTTTGCATTTTAGTTTTTAACAAACAAGTTTAAAGATAAAATAAACAAAATTTAAATATAGAAAAATCTTATAGAATAAAGAAAATATTTTTGTATAGCTGTACAGTGTGTTTGTGTTTTAAGCTAAGTGTTTTCACAAACAACTAAAAATGTTTTTTAAAAATTTAAAAGTTTGCAATGTAAAAAAGTTACAGTAAGTTAAGATTAATTTTTTATCTAAGAAATGTTTAGCTGAGTGTGGTGGCTCAGCTACTTGGGAGGCTGAGGCAGGAGAATCACCTAGAGGCCAAGAGTTCAAGGCTAGCCTGGGCAACATATCAAGATCCTGTCTTTAAATATATATATTTTTAAAATTAGCCAAGCATGGTGGCTCAGGCCTATAGTCCCAGATCCTCAGGAGGCCAAAGTGGGAGAACAGCATGAGCCCAGGAGTTCAATGCTGCAGTGAGCTGTGATTGTACTACTGCACTCTAGCGTAGGCAACAAAGAGAAACTGTCTCTTTAAAAACTAAATAAATAAATTTAGTGTAGCCCAAAGTATACAGTGTTTATAAATTGTATGGTAGCCTACAGTAATGTCCTAGGCCTTCACATTCACTCACCACTCACCAACTGACTTACCCAGAGCAACTTCCAATCCTGCAAGCACCATTCATGGTAAGTGTCCTATACAAGTGTACCATATTTTATCGTTTATACCATATTTTTACTGTACCTTTTCTTGGTTTACGTATGTTTAGATACACAAATACTTACCATTATGTTACAATTGCATACAGTTTTCAGCACAGTAACATGCTGTATGAGTTTATAGCCTAGGAGCAATAGGCTACACCACAAAGCCTAGGTGTGCAGTAGGCTTGTGTAAGTATGTGTAATGGTCACACAATGACAAAATCACCTACACCACATTTCTCAGAACATATCCCTGTCATTAAGTGACCAGTTCCGGCAAGAGATTTGAAGGCCAGGGCATTTGAAACAAAGACTACTTTTCCCTGCCTCCCTTACAGCAAAAATCAACAGTGGTGCCCTGAGCTTCTAGAAATCCATGATTCAGTAGCACTTTTGAGACAGTTACTCCTCTCCCAACATGCCCCCTGTGTCAGTTCTTCACGGGGCAGACACTGCTAACTCCCTCCTCAATATCCATTCTTCACTTCTTACTTTCTAAGACAACCCAGATTTTGTGGAGGGAGGCAATGTGCCAAGCCAAACCGCTCACTTTCCCAGAGGCCACTGCAGGTGTATCACATGACACAATTCTGGCCAATGAGATGTGGGAGAAAATAGTCACATGACATGATTCTGGCCATTGAGATATAGGAGGAAGTCAGCTAGAGAGTCCATCAGGTTTTTGCTCTTCAGATGCAGACATTATTCCTTTCCTCAGCCTCCTGTTTCCTTTCTTCTGTGAGGTTGCTCTGAGGCTGGAGCTGGAGCACAGGGCCAAGACACAAGAGAGAGAAAAAAAGAAGGAGCACTCACCCTGAACTGCCTTGCTCCAGTCTTCTTATGTGGGAGAAATAACGCTCTTACTGGTTTAAGACACTCTTGGTCAGGGTTGTTACATGCAATTGAACGATATATATAGAGACATTATTCTTTCCAAAGAAAAGCCTCAAAAATCAATCTGGCCAACCTTACCTAATACAAGGCATTATAGCAGAAAGAGGGTGGGTTTTGGCATCAGACAACCTGAGTTTGAGGTTCATATCTTCCATTTATATTAGCTACTGACCTTGGGCAACTTTGTGGAATTAGATTATGTATTGTAAAATTAGCAGTTGTTTTGTAGTAAAAACAAGATATAGTGCCTGGTGTATGGGGAGTGATTAATACATGAACATTGAGATAATTCTTTTTTTTTTGAGACAGAGTCTTACACCATTGCCTGGGCTAGAGTGCCGTGGCGTCAGCCTAGCTCACAGCAACCTCAAACTCCTGGGCTCAAGCAGAGATAATTCTTATCTACCAGTTTCCAGCCTCCATCAAACGGATCCCCGGCCAATATGTAGGCTCAGAATCATATATTTATCTCTCAGGTTAACCCCTTATACAAATCTTTTTGCTTATTCAAATCTTAGATGCTTTGTAACAGCAGACTCAATCTGAAAGTTTCATTAAAAAATCGTCATTTGCCTAGCATCTTGTTTCTTCATTTCATAGACGATAAGTGCACTACCAAAAATTTTTAAACATGAAAAAAATAAAAGCACATGCTTTATTGTGACCAGCCATGAACTATTACTGGTACATTAGTTTAACAGGTACAGTGCATATTTCTATTTGACTTGTAACTCTTTTTAAATAAGAAACTCTTATGTTAATGCTCCTAGGTTTTTTGTTTTGTTTTGTTTTGTTTTTTGAGGCAAGCAGACAAAGTTTTGTTTTATTCAAATGATTCACCTGTTATGACCAAGGCCACTATTTACAGACAAGAGGGTTGCATTTTACTTCTTGGTCTCTTCCTCTTTGGGCAGAGTCTTCACACTCTCCTCCTTCTTGGGCTGGAGGTGCTCTTCATGGCGCTTGCATGCTTCCTTGGGCTCAGACCCACGGGCCTCAGCCTAATTAGCCAGGAGCTTCTTGTGGGCCTTGTCTGCCTTCAGCTTGTAGATGTGTTCCATGAGAATCCGCTTATTTCTGAACACATTCTCCTTCACCTTCAGGTATAGGCTGTGATACATGCGGCCGTCAATCTTCTTAGACTCATGGTATCTTCTCAGTAGCCTGCGCAGAATCCTCATCCTCCTCACCCAGGTTACCTTCTCAGGCATTTGAGCATTGGCTGTACCCTTTCCCTTACCTATGCCCATATGCCTGCCCTTCCGGCGGGCCAAGCTGTTTTTCCAGCATCGAGCTCGAGAATGGACAGTCACGGGCTTGTGGATGATCAGACCATCTTTGATCAGCTTTCGGATCTGCTGATGGGAGTTGACGTTGGCAATTTCATTAGTCTCACTGGAGTCCAACCAGACCTTCTTTTTGCCAGAGCAGAGGACACTAGAGGCAAGCCTCTTCTGCAGCCTGAGCATACTCATGGCTCCGGCCACAGTAGCAAAAGGAAAGAACTCCGTTTCTAGGTTTTTATTTTTATTTGCCAAACAAGGTATTTTAATGGTCCAGAAACATGTTTCTGTTGAAGCTGAATAGCATTAAGAATTAGTATTCACCTAATGTAAAAAATAACACATGCTTTCAATCACTACAGAAGTTTTTAAGTAAAAAAAAAAAAAAAGGATATACCATGATATCTTTAACCTGTCTCTATTATTACAAATTGAGGTTATCTATAGTTTCTCTCAGTTACAAACAACATGCTTTGAACATCTTCGTCCCTACGTACACTTTTACTTCTTTGTGTAATCTGACCACTTCTTCCCACTCCACTCTCCACTGTCCCCTTGTCCCCGACAAGGGCAGGTCCAAGCCACAATCCATCTCTTGACTGAATCATTGGAATAGCCTCCTGAATGGCCCTCCTTCAGCCCATTTCAACACAGCTGCTGGAATAGTCATGTTACAATGTGGGTCAAATGATATTCCTCTCTGCTTAAAACGTTTCAATGAGTGCTTCCCACTTGTTCAGAGTAGAAACCAAAGTTCTGGCCAGGCACAGGGGCTGACACCTGTAATCCCAGCACTTTGGGAGGCCGAGCCAGGAGGATCGCTTGAGACCAGCCTTGGAAACATATCAAGATCGTCTCTACAAAAAATAAAACGATTAGCTGAGTGTGGTGGTGCACACCTCTAGTCCTAGCTACTTGTATTTGGGAGGCTGAGGCAGGAGGATCACCAGAGCCCAGGAGTTCTAGCTATGATCTTGCTACTGCACTCTAGCTTGGGCAAAAGAGTGAGACTCTGTCTCTAAAATAATAATAATAAATAAATAAAAATTTTACAAAACAAAGTTCTTACAATGGACAACAAAGCTACACTGTCTCTATTGCCATTACCTCTCTGAACCATCTCCTTCCATGTTTCACTCTGTATTCTGCTCAAGCCACAATAGTTTCCTTGCCTGTTGCTTTAATATGTTGGGTAAGCTTCTGCTTCAGGGCCTTTGCACTTGCTGTTTTCCTCTTTTTGGAACTTTCTTCTTCCAAATACTACATAACTTAATTCCTCACCTCCTTCATGTCTTTACTCACAAGTAAGTCTTTCCTGATCACTGATCTCAAGTTACAATGTGCCTGATACCTCCTAGCCCCCTTCCTTGTTTTCTGCTTCCAGTTAGCACTTCTCGCCTTCTAACATACTGTGTTTTATGTGTTTACCTTCTTTACTGTCTACATCTTCCCTCCACTCTCCCACCCCAGAGTGTGACTCCAAGAGTGTAGGAATTTTTGTTTATTGCAGTATCTCCAGCACCTAGCACAGTGTTTAATAAATACTTGTTGAACGGATGAAAATGTGTTTAAATATGTAAGATAAGTTCCTATTAATAGAAGTAGAATTTCTGGGTCACAGGGATTCATGCTTAAAATTATATTAATAATTGACACTGCCAAAAATTGCCCTTCCAAAAGATTGGGACAACATTCCTACCAACTGTGTGTGAGCATCCATACACTTAAAGCTTGTCAAACACACATCTTCCTTCCATTTTATTTGACCAGTTTATCAGTCAGAGTCTTAATAACAACACAATGCCCTCTAGCTAATTTAAGCAGAAAAATATTTCTTAAAAAGGGAAGCTCACAGAATCTCTGGACAGAACAAAGAGCCAGGCTTGCCACTGCAGATAGGAACAATGCCAAGTCATACGTTGGTGGTTACCCCAGTGAAGGCCTCCTGGACTACCTGGTTGTTTACATTGATGGTGACAACCCTGAAACTCATTCTATTCTGCAATTACAATTCTTGCTATTGTTACCTTTGTTCAATATTTAAATGGAGTCAGTACTCACCAACAATCCATTAAGGCAAAGTCTTTCCCATTCTTGAATTCTTTATCTTAAACTGTCTCTTGATTGTCTAGATTTTACATGTAACTTTTCCTCTTTGATGGGTGCCATATCTCCGGAGTCCTATCTCTCCCCATATCTATTTCTTTCCTGGCTAATGCCAGTTTACTTCATTTTCCTCTCTGATCTCTCATATTAATATCTCCTCCTGAAGATACTTTGCAAGGAATATATAGGTTCCTTTTAAATTCTTTGAGTGTAATATTTTCTTAAATATTCTTCGATGTCTGCCACTTTTTTTAAGTTATACTATGTATATAATTTAAATTGCATTCTTTCTGTATTTAACTCATCTCTGTATGTGAACAATTATATCTGGTTCTTTTGTTCAAAAACAATTTAGAGAGGCTCGGTGGATTAAGCTGGAGTAGCTGGTAGCTTCAAATTGAAAATGTTGCCCCAGGACACTTTACAAGTTATCTGTGTTGTCTTTTTTCTCAGTGGGACAGTTTATTTCTAGCTGAGCAAGTTGCCCAAGTAGGAGGTTATTTTGGCCAACCATAAAGATTCCTAGATACTATGGTCAGCACCTCCAAAACCAGTTTTGGTTTCCTCTCCTCACTACTACCTCCAAGCAACTTCGCCAAGTTAGAATCCAAAGCACAGAGGGGAAAAAAAAGAATTATGAATTCAGTTGTATCATACACCCCACCTTCCTCATCCTCAGCTCCCACTTTCCTCTTGTTCTACCCACAATTCCATTGCTATTGGATTTGTTTTGTTTTTGTTTGTAATGGTTAACATTTAGGGAGGGTTAACATGGTTAACCCTCCCTAAATGGTTCAAAGTTTTTACATGTATTGCCTCATTTAGTCCTTAAAACTATCCCAGATTTTATAATCCCCATTTTATAGATGAGGAGCCTGAGGTACAGAGATTGAATAACTTGCTCAAGCCACATAGCTTGTAAACGACAGAACCCGGAACTAAGCATCTGGAGCCACTGCACTCTACCATAATTGTAATGAAAGAACCGCTTGCACAAGATCTGGAGAAACCAGGAACTGAGTGTCTGGAGCCACTGCCCTCTACCATACTTGTTGTAACGAAAAAATCGCTTGCACGAGATCTAGAGAACCACATTACTTCATAGCCTGGGGTTTGGAGGTTGTAGTTATTTCCTTGTCCAACGTTTTTATTGTTGTTGTTATTCTTTTGTTCTTATCAGTGGATTTCCTGGAGAAGCCCAGTATATACACACTGTACTTCAACTTTTGCCAGAAGTCTGTAGGAACATTATTTTCAAATACATTGCAAAGTAACTGTCAATTCCCCTACCCTAGAATGCAGCTGTTCTGTGCAATACAGTAGCCACTAATCACATATGGCTATTAAGCTCCTAAAATGTTGCTAGTCCAAATTGAGATATGCTATACCTGTAAAATGTACACTGTATTTCAAAGACTTAGTACAAAAGAATGTAAAATATCTCAATAATGTTCTATATTGACAAATTTTAATGACAACATTTTGAATATATTAGGTTAAATTAAATATACTATTACAGTTAATTTCACTTGTTTCTTCTTTTTAAAGTGTTGCTACTGGAAAATGTAAAATTACATGTGTGGCTCACATTGTATTTTGAATGGACGGTGCTGCTCTGGGGTTTCTTTTCACATGGCAATGACTCAGTCAAGACGGGGAAGGAAATAGGGATCCACAAACAAGTGACTTAATGACAGTGCTGGTGGATGTGTGATGGGGAGAACAGTAGTCAGGGGTATGCTCAAGTTACTG
The DNA here is from genome assembly GCA_963574885.1 of Lepilemur ruficaudatus. Lineage (NCBI taxonomy): Eukaryota > Metazoa > Chordata > Mammalia > Primates > Lepilemuridae > Lepilemur > Lepilemur ruficaudatus. Next base: position 56,212 of record CAUYRT010093576.1, read on the forward strand.
ACATGTAGATCCACTGCATTCTCCTTGTCCAAAATCAAAACTTTCTCCACATGGTGCATATTTTGAATGAAACTATCAACTTAGCTGGTAAATGCTGTCCCCAGCAGCTGAGAGGCCTGGAGAAAAGAGCACCAGCGAGGGATCCACCTGCATGAGTCCCTTTGGGGTGGCCTTCAATGACATAACCACAATGTGAAAGTTTAAGAGGTTTCATGACTTACAGACCCTGGAGGGTACACTTCATGCCTAGAGGCTGGGAACTAGCAGTACATGTTGAGGAATAGGGTGTGGGTCACTTTAAGTTCACCTGCATGTTCTATTTAAAGGAAGTGGCAGGAAAGTGGGGAGCCCAGCATGCAAGGCGAGGCAGAAGAGATGCCTCTAAATTTTATCTCTGGCCACAAGCTGGATCCATTTGTGTGGGGCATACTCTTGGAAACTGTGTCAAGGGTGACCGAGCCCTGCTTCTGGTGTGAGAAAGTTAAACTTATATTTAAAAATGGATGCTGAGGCAACATAACATTATAAGCATTCATTACAATTCACCCCTTGGTGCCTAGGCATCATATTCAAAAATAAGGTAGTTGCAGCTGAGCGGTGATCTATTGACTGTTAGGGAGAAAGTGTGGTTGTGGTGGTCATGTTCAGAGACTCGGGAGGGAGAGACTGCAGGGGAAAGTAGGAGGAGACATCAGGGAGTGGAAGTTCCTCTCCTCAGGGGGCTAAAGGGTTAACTGATATAGGGCCAGTGCCTTCTGGGGAAAGCCATCATCTTCATTAATTTTAGTAACCTGTGTCAGAGTTCCCTTTAGATCCTGAAGTGTTGGGATAGCAGAGAGTAAAGAGCACACCAGGATCATGGGCTAGGCAGACAGTGAGTTCAGGAGGAAAAACAGATGTCCTCTGTCCATTTTCTGCCTTAGGAGAGGCAGTCCATGGGCACCAATGGGTGGGTGTTTAGTGTAAGGGGTGAAGCCATCTCCAACATTGAGGTCTTGGGTTGGGGTGATGTCGCCTAAGGCAATGTCATCTCCAGCGGTGAGATTTTGGGGCCAGAGTGATGTTCTTTGAAATGAGGGTATCCACCCAAGTTGATGTGGGCTTCAGCATTTGTCATAATTGGTTGGAGTAATGGTTCACTGGAGGGTTTAAGCCTCCAGTTATGAACCAATGATGAGACTAAACCACTCATCACTAAACCACTAGTGATGAGACCAACAACCAACAGAACGGCTTGCAGCTTCCCCTGACAGGGTTTGTTCTGGGTGAATTCAGGGTCAGACGGGTCCTATGTTAGATGAGCAGGAGCCTGGTCTGTGGGACAGTCTGCGGTCACAAGTCCCCAGAGAGTGTGTGTCCTCCACCTGGCCTAAGCCCTTAGGAGACGAGGGTGAGATCAAAAATTTATAAAAAATAGGGTAAGGCTTGGGGCAAACTAGAGCACTTTAGGAATTTATCTGTGGTACTGGAATTTGAGAAGGACTGTGGAGGACATCTGTATGTCTCTCAGCTACACCGGTTCTTTGGCACCTATCAGGACATGAAAATCCTAGGGAACGTCTCCTTCAGGAGCCCAGCCCAGAGCATCCTAACAAGTGAAAGGTGTGCCTTGGTCACTATTAGTCCTGTCCCTAACTCTGGAGGGAATAAGGTGTGAACTAGGAAGGCCTTGCATTGTAGCCTTAGTACACGTGGAAATGTGTGATTTTGATTTATACTTTGGGTGTCTGTGAGGCAAGAGATTCTCAGAATTTTTTTTCTTTGGGGGGGAATGGAAAAATGTTTAGGTAATGGGCTAACAGTTTATAATAAATATGAAGATGAGACCATATGTTGACCAATATTTGATATCAGAAGCCCTGGAGCACCCAGTGGCCATCCTAAATGGTCCAGAGACTCCCAGAGGCATCACAAAGGATTGCTAAAGCCTCTCAGTGAAGGTGTTTTTTGAGAGCACTAACAGAAGTTATTATTTTTTTTTATTTTTATGTATTTTGTAGAGACAGGGTCTTGCTCGATTGCCCAGGCTGGAGTGCAGTGGCATGATCAGAGATCACTGTACTGGAACTCCTGGCCTCAAGCGATCCTCCTTCCTCCGTCTCCCAAAGAGCTGGGATTACAGGCATGAGCCACCGCACCTGGCCATGTTGATTTTAATTTAGAAGTAAAATTTGTAAATGAAGAATACGTTGCCACTAGAGTACAAAAGTACTAAGAAATATTGGACTTAAACATCCTTAATGCCTGCATCAAATGAATCTCCTTGGAGGAGGATGTCCTCAATGTAAAGTTATACCTCTTCTCCTAGAGAAGGTGATGTCATTAAAGTCTCGTCTGCAAAGACCGTGTGTGGTGACAAAGCCATGGAGGTCCCCCATGAGTAGTCTGTAAAAGCGTGTTGTGTCTGTTCAGAGATGGAGGCAAACTGCAGTGAGAGGCTGTTGAAATAAGCACTAAACAGGACGTGTTAGCCAAGTCTAGAAGAGCAAAATATTTACTAGTTGTTGACTGATTAGAATTAGTAATTTTAATAATATCAAGTATTAGGTATCAGGGCCCTGAGGGATGAGACCACAGCATTAAGGTTATGGTAATCCATCAAAAGGCACCCTTGATATGTCTTTCCCACCCCCCCAAATTTAGCAACAGGGAAAAATTGAGCTGTTAAATGGAGAAGTAGTAAAGATAAGCACCCTTTATTAATTAGGTCTTATATAATACATTTTAAATCTGAGGCCTTGCTTTAACTTACATTGGGCCATATCAACTATCTTCACTGAAGGATGATGGGGTCCCATTTTATTAAGCCAAATTGGAAGTGCCAAAAACTAACTTTAATCCTAATTTATTACTTATTGTGTCAGTGCATCGATGTCCAACATGGAATATTTTACAGTAATGGGTATATCACTGTGGGAAATGTAGGCAAGGATACAGCTAAGGTAAGGCATACTCATTTGTTTTTTCTATTTAGTTATGATCTCAAGATTACAGGGGCAGAGTGTTTAAATTTGGTGGGATCCCCAGTTATAAATATAATGTGAGCCCCAGGATTGATCAAGTCCATAAATTTTTGTTAATTAGCGCATTTTAGCACAGCAGCAAGGAATGCAGCAACGAAGGAGGCGCTCACCTCTGCAACACTTGCTCTCGCCAGGCACCACGGGGACTCAGGTAAAGTTACCCGCATTGCACTTTAGGGTTAGGCTATTTGGTCCTTTTACCCTGGCTCCACTTCACCAAAGCAATAAAGCTCAGTGTTGTATCACCCTATCTGACTAGTATCAAGGGGGAAATCACTGCTCCCCTGCAGGCTGATAGCTGGTGCTCTGTCCCCTGAAAGATGAAGGCAGAGTTCTGCCACGATGGGCCAACTCACTCTGGCTCAACACCAGGACTTTGCTGTTTATAGCCAGAACAGTCCTGATCACTAGTGAGACCAGTGAGACCCCAGGCCACTGGAACAATTATACCTGGCTCAAGGGGCAACACACTCTCAAACAGTGGCCGGCTGCTGAGGGTCTCCATGACCCCAGGAAGGGCAGCTAGCAGCATCAGCAAGCAGTAGTGTCATCCCAGACAGATGGGGCTCTCTGACACAAAAAGTAAGCCATTCCTTGGGGTCGTGACCAAGCCACTATCACAATCCTACCAACTAGACCAATTAATAATGAAGCTGGGCATGGTGGCTCATGCCTATGCCAAAGCAGGGAGGATCACGTAAAGCCAGGAGTTCCAGACCAGCCTGGGCAACATAGCAAGACCCTGCCTCTAAAAAAATTAGAAAAATTAGCTGAGTGTGGTGGCATACTTATAGTCCCCACTACTCAGGAGGCTGAGGCAGGAAGATCGCTTGAACCCAGGAGTTTGAGGGTGCAGTGAGCTATATGATTGTACCACTGCACTCCAACCTGGGTGATAGGGTGAGACCCTGTCTTTAAAAAAAACATTGAAAACATACTTCTAAATATGCATAATTAATACAGACTCTTTTTTCATGGTTTAAGTTCCAAACATGTAACTTACCATAACAATTTCTCCCTTTTACAATATAATGAATGTCCTCTTGGCTGGAACCCATCTTTAGGAGGTAAGCACACAAGATGCACTGTACAATGAGAAAAACAATATAGAGCTTTTAATTTGGCTAAAAAGACAGGCTAAGTTCATGGTAGGTAGTAGCTTTACAACTTGAGAGTTTCTAGTTTATTTCTCTCTAAAGGAAAGATTCGGTACAAAGTCCAAATCCTATCGTTAGTGCCTTGGGCCCACAGGAACCAACCTTATCAGTAACAGGTTTCTCAACATCTGCTGTTTTCCTATGAAAGTGTGCATGCATAGCTCTGAAACCTGGACGTCAAGTGGGTGGCACTGATGAATTGACAAGCGCCCTTTATTTTTTCTTTCAGCAGTCCTCGAAGATTACTTGTTAACCACAGCATGGGGGGTAAGAGTGGATCCCTGTGGGGCATACTGCCTGGTTTCAACTCCTGGGTGGCTTAGAGTTTTTTAACGCTTTGATAAGTCTTTTTTTTTTTTTAATCTGTACAACGGGAACAATAAGGCATATCTCAAAGGGCGTTGTAATGAAATCAGATGTGAAAAATGTTTTCGCCATACCTGGCCCAAAGGAAGGACCCGGTAAATACTAGTTGTTGTTTTTAATAGCAAACTCCTGTTTATTCTCAGTTGTTTGACACTTTACAGATTCTCTGGCTTCTAAATATAGCATGAGAAATGACCAATTTTCAAGTAATTAAATTATTGTCTTTGTCCTAGACCCAACTCTTGAGGTCTGTGTTGTTAAATAAAAATTATAGGAGGCCATTATTTTGGACCAGGTTTCTTCACTAGGCCCTAACAGATCAAAATGGAGTTACCTGCAATAAGATTCCATGTCACCCAATCCAAACTATGTTGTCTGATCTTCAGAGAAATCAGGAGAGAGAGATGAGCCAATTTTCCCCACAGGCCAGTTTAAATCTTCAATAGTAAGGAAGTTCCCCTGCTTTAATGTTTACACAAAAGAACTAACCTGAAGTCACCTGATATTAATTAATCAGTCATTTTCCTATTAATTCTGTCTGCCTGGCCTTGCCTCAGAAGAAAAGTAGCCGTGAAACTACTAATAGGCTCTTTGTTCTCTGCTTCTGTTTTCTTCAGCTCTTCTCTGTCTATAAAGCCAACCTCTTCTTTTCAGCTCACTGGAACAATTATTTTATTTTATAGGATAAACTGTTGCCTGATTCCAGAATTGCAAATAAAGCCAATTAAACTAAATTTGTTGTAACTTTGTGTTTTTTTTAGCAATCCCTTTCTGATCAAATAGTTTTGTCTTTTGACAGTGTGTTATTTATCTTTGAATACTCAGTGTCTAGCACTACATGCAGCTCATAATCTTTTTAAAAAGTCATGTAACAAAATTCACCTAAAATTAAAGGTCCAGCATTGCCCTTGTGGCTATAAAAGGATTACGACACTGATCTGAATATATTAATATAAGCAACATATAACATGAAATGGATGTGGACTTTGTGTTTACCTTTCTTGGGGACCTCATCCAACAAATATTCATTAAGTTCCTTCTATGAGGAAAGTATTGAGTGATGGGTACCTCATCAGGGAACAAAACAGAAACAGTTCCTATACCTTAGAACTTATTTGTAACACGGGAGACAGCTTTCCACCACTGACTACAAAATTAGGTATCAGTAACTGCAGGAGACCGCAGGGGATACCGAGGGAGCAGATGAGGGCACACCTTGCCAGACCCTAGGGGCCTCTTGAGGAAGTGATCTGCAGAGTGACAGCAGAAACATGAGCAGCTAAGGCTGGGCAAAGAGAGTGAAAGAAGACAAAGGGTGAGCCTTCCGGGCATTGAAAACAGCCTGAAAGCTGCAGGACCGGAAGAGACAACAAAAAAGGCTGGTTTGACTGGGTCTGGGTCTGGGGACTAGCAAATTTAGATCTATAGTTGGAGAAGTCAGCAGAGATCAGTTCACATGGGGCCTTGCAAGCTATGTGAAGGATTTAGAATTTTATTCTGAATGCATGAAAAGACACCTACCCCCCAAGCTATGACTTCTGGATTTTGCTTCAAATAATCCAAGAACATTGGGGAAAGTGGATGGGGTATATATGAAACAAAATTGGCCATTCATTGACAATTGTTGGAGCTGGGTGATGGGGACACCAGAGTTCTTTATATTCTCAGTTTTTGTGAATATTGAAAATTTGTTTTAATTAATAAAAAAGAGGGGAAAAGATCCCTCCAGCTACAGTGGAGAAAGGACTGTAGAGGAGAGAGAGCAGACGTGAGGAGACCAGCCTAGGTTGCAGACCAGGTGAGAGAGAAGATAAAGCCTTGAACTAAGATGGTAGCAGCAGAATTTAAGGGAAGTGAATAGACCCTAGTGACTTTGAGAACTTGAATAGACAGAACTTGGTGATTGATTAGATGCAAGGAAGAGGAAGTGGGAGAGGTCATGAATGGTCCCTATTTTCTGGCTTGAGCAATTAGGTGAAGAAGCTCTCACGAGGATGAGTGACCTGCCAAGGGAGGATTCTGATTCTGGTATAGTCTTAATGCTTCCTCTCTCTAACTTCCTCTGTCTACCATCTAAGGTTTAAATTTATTCAACAAACATTTGTTGCATTCTCACTATGTGCCAAGCCTTGTATGGGAGGTGTGGGGTAGAGTGAAGAGGAGCAGGCAGTTATACATACAATAGGCTTTTAACTGTCTGGGAAAGGAGAGGCATTTTACATACATTATCTATAACCCTCACAGCAGCGCTGCAAAGTAGATATTATTTTATATTTTATAGATAAGGAAACTGAGGTTTGGAGAGGTTACAGAACTTGCCCAAGGACAGAGATGGAAGCCAAGTCAAATTATTGGTTCTAATGCTTGTGGTCTTTCGTCTACACGATACTGACTCAAGGGAGTGCTGAGAAGGCAGATGAGGAAGTTCCAAAGACAATTGTATCCATTTCGCAGTTGTTTTTCTCAGATTTGTACTGAGGCTGAAAAACCACGGTTTCATGATCCCAGGCTAATGCCAATATGTTGCCTGGAAATTAATATATGAAAATTCTGAGATGAGTCAAGCTAGTTCATCACTTCCATTGTGAAGAGCCACGATTATGTCTTAATCAAGTTAAATTATCTTTCCCCAGATGGTATGTTTAGCCCTTTAAATCTGATTACTGGAATGATGTAGGAGAGTTGTTATGTGTTTCTTCTCTGAAGGACAGGACTGTTATTGTTTCAGGGGTAGCAGCAGGCAAAACATCTAGCACTTTCTCTTCCCTGCTATAATTCCAGTGACTGTAGAAAATGACTGTTTTGTCAAATATTTATATACCTGCATTTATTTATTTTTTAAATCTAGGCAAGTATTTAGATAGTAAAAGATATCCAAATGATAAGTTTGTTTCAATGACATAAGGTAAAATATAGGGATATTTTCCTTCTTAACTTTTTTTATTACGGAAAATTTTAAATATGCAAAAAAAAAAAGAAAAGAATAGCATAGTGAGCCCCTGTGTTCCATTACCCAGCTTAAACAATTATTAACTCATGGGCGGTGTTGTTTTGACTACCTCCTCCCACGGTTTGGTCCGAAGCAAATCCCAGACATCTTAAAATATTTCAGTGTGCATCTCTAAAGATAAGGACTCTTTGGGCCAAGTGTTTTGTCAAGCATTTCCTGAGACTAGTTTGTGGGAAAATTGCCAAGAAGTGGCCGAGACGTTTTGCAGAAAGCTGCACTTTTCTTTGCTGGGGGGTGGGGGGATGGGGAGTGAGGTCAGAGGTGATGGTGAGGCCCACAGGGAGAGCCTTTGGTGAGGATATAAATGGTCTCTGCAGCACTAGCACCCACCTGGGGCAAGTCAGTCCTGTGGTTTGTGAAAACTAGGACTCTGACCCACTCATTTTTTTTTTTTTTGAGACAGAGTCTCACTGCGTTGCCCCGGCTAGAGTGCAGTGGCATCAAACTAGCTCATGGCAGCCTCAAACTCCTGGGCTCAGATGATCCTCCTGTCTCAGCCTCCCAAATATCTGGGAGTACAGGAGAGGCGCCACCACGTCTGGCTAATTTTTTCTATTTTTTTTGGTAGAGACAGGGTCTAGCTCTTACTCAGGCTGGTCTTGAACTCCTGAGATCAAGCGATTCTCCTGCCTCGGCTTCCCAGAGTGCTAGGATTACAAGCATGAGCCACTGCGCCTAGCCCCACACTCTTCGTTGTTAGCGTTCTCTGCATTTGGTGACTCTGTTGATGCTTTTTGCTGAGAATCTCAGATGGTGTTTTAAGGATCCCAGGGGTAGGAACTCAGTGGAAGCGGGCCTACCTTTTGCACCTGGACTGTTTGCAGTGTCCTTTCACGAAGTCTCCTCATTTTATTTCAGACCAATGACATGGCCATCCAGGGAAACTTGGATGGCTCACAGGGAAATCCCTTGTGAGCAGAGTCCAGATACATGGTTGTATCCCCACAACAATTAGCCTACAGTAGGTGTTCAGAAAATGATTGTTGAATAAAGGGAGGGGGAAGGAAGGAATTATAATACCAATTGAAAGAATGCCAGTGCTTTAGAAATAGTTAAGTGTGACAATAAACAAGAGAGCAAGAAAAAAAATATGACAAGGCAGAATAATGCCCCCCGTCAAGATGTCCATATTTCAATCTCAGAACCTGTGGATGTGTTCCCTTACATGGCAGAAGGATCTGTGCAGATACAAAAAAGTTAAGGATCTTGAGATGGGGAGATAGCCTGGATTATCCAGACGAGCTCGCTGTAATTACAGTGAGGGTCCTTATAAGTGAGAGAGGGAGGCAGGAGAGTCAGAGAAGGAGATGTGATGATGGTAGCAGGCATTGCAGTGATACTGGCTTTGAAGATGGAGGAAGGGGGCTCATGATCCAGGGAAGGTGGCAGCCTCTAGAAGCTTGAAAAGGCAAGGAAACAGATTCTCCTACATAGCTTCCAGAAACTAGCCCTGCTGACACCTTGATTTTAGCCCCATGAGATGCATTTTAGGCTTCTGACCTCCAGAACCATAAGATGATAAATTTGTTTTGTTGTAAGCCGCTGAATTGGCAGTAATTTGTCACAGCAACTGTAGGAAACTGACACAGAGAGTTTGGACAATCTTGCCTTAGTTTCTTTGCAAGGTAAGCGATGAAGTCATTACAAACCAAGGCATAGAATCTATCAAAAGTGTTTAAAATATGTTTCTAAGGCAATCCTGTGGTCTCAACACATGACACTTGTCTTAGTTATGTACTGTAAAGGAATATCTGAGGCCGGGTAATTTATAAAGAAAAGAGGTTTATTTGGCTCATGGTTCTTCAGGCTGTACAAGAAGCATGGCCCCAGCATCTGCATCTGGTGAGGGCCTCAGAAGGCTTCACTCATGGTGGAAGGAGAAGAGGAGCCAACATGTGCAGAGATCACATGGTCATAGAGGAGGCAAGGTGGGGGATGTCAAGCTCTTTTCAGCAACCAGCCCTCGGGGGAACTCTCGAGGGAACTGACAGAGTGAGAACTCACGCATTACCATGAGGGTGGCACCAAGCCGTTTGTGAGGGATCCATCCCCATGACCCAGACACCTCCCGTTAGGCCCCACCTCCAACACTGGGGCTCACATTCAACATGAGACTTAGCAGGGCCAAACAAACCATATCCAAACACAGCAACACTGAACTATCCAGACACATGATACTGTGGCATGTGACACTGAACTCTTAAGGGATTGGCAGGGCGGTTTGCACAGTTTTGAAACCACCCTTTATAAAGTTAATAAAAGGTCATAAGGTGGGAACTGAATTAGGGGTGTGAAATCTGCAAATACCTTTAATAAAGGTATTTATTAAAAAATAAAAAATATATATAAAACTACCTATTGTTCCCTAGCTTGCTTTCCTATAATTGCTTACTACTCAGGAGTCACAAAGCTGATGATCATAAAGATTCTTAGCTTTCTTCATTGCTCCCATAGATACATCACCCTTGTGAAACCTAAGGCTGGTCTTTAAGATATCTCCCAGACCCTGCATTCTGGTGGACCAACTGATCCAGCCAGACCAGTGGCCCATACCGAGGAATTAACTCAACTGGTCTTGTGACCTGGGAACAAATTCAGTGCAAGAAGACAATTTCTACTTCCCAACCCTATGAGTTCATCCCCAGCCAATGAGCAGACCCAATTGCCTAGCCCTTTGGCCACCAAACTATCTTTAAAAACCCTGGTCCAGGCCATGGGCAGTGGCTCATGCCTATAATCCTAGCACTCTGGGAAGCCTAGGCAGG
>CAUYRT010093578.1:0-10611 GCA_963574885.1 Lepilemur ruficaudatus
ACTCTGAGAGCAGAGAGCCAGGAGGGCACTCCTATTCCGCCATTTTCCACAATCTCCTCAAGTTACTTGTATTTTTGATTGTCCGTTTGGTTTACCTCTCTGGCAAGTTGTAGGATCTACTTCTTATCTCCACTGTTCTGAATTTCATGATGCCGTGTCTGGTGTGGATCTGTTTTCATTCCTTGTGTGCTCACCAATAGGCCCTTTCACTCTGGAAACTCATGCTCTTTGGTCACGAGGACTTTTCTTGAGCTGTTTGTTAATAATTTCTTCCCATCTGTTTTCTCTTTGTGGAATTCCTATTATTTGGAGATTGGTCCTCTTGAACTAGTTCTTTAATTTTCTTTTTCTTTCTTACACTCTCTTTCTTTATCTATTTGCTTTATCCATAAATATTTCCTTAACTTTAATTTTTATTATTTCTCCTGGCCCTTTTACTTCTGCTATTATTATAATTTTAATTTCCACAATTTGTTTTGTTCTCTAATTGCTCTTTTTACTACAGCATCCTTTTCTTCTTTAATGGCTGCTATGGCTTGCTATGTCTTATGAGAATATTAAGAAATGTTTTTGAAGTTTCTTTGCCTTTCATAGTCTCTGTTTCCTCTAAGCTGATTTGTCAATTCTTTTCCCTCAGCCGTTTTCTATTAGAGCCCTTTCTCAGGTGTGTTTTGATCCCTGAGGCTCAGCTCATGTTTCAAGAAAGGAGACAAAGGAGGGTTTGGAAGCTCTAAGCACATGAGTGGGGCTTGTTGGGGGAGTCTTCACTGGAGGGATCTTCCCCAGGCTGTTTGATGAACATGTCAGTATCTTTAGGCTTTTCCTCTTGGGCTTATCAGATTCCTCAGAAAGTCATTTCCAAAATTCCGGCTGGAAGTAAAAGTTTGCCTAGCAAAACTGTAGCACCTGAGTGGGAGAAAGGGCACATGTCTTTCAGCTTATAATGCTTACTTAAGCTCCCATTTTAACTCTGGCTTTCCTTGTAGTCTTCTAACTCATAAACATTTTTGTTTTACTCTTTCTGGAAAAAATTTTTCCAATCCTATGCCAGGCTAAAGAAGGAGATAGTTATTACCCATTTGTGCCAAGTGAAGGAGTAGATTTGGGGCTCTAACTGCTTCTTAAATAGTCAGCTACAGTATCCTCTTTGTATTGGTTCCTCACTTCCAGTGGAACCTATTGCTGGTGATTTCCAAGAATTTTGGAGATTTTTTTGTGAAATTATGTTGTTTCTTGTCTTTTTCCTCTGCTGCCTTAGGATTTCAGTTTGTTAGAATTGATAAGTCACTTATCATTAATCTTCTGCTTTTCAGCTTCTAGAATTTGACATCATTATTGTCACCTCTCCTGTTCTGCCCTTTCTTGTAGGTTTATGGGTCCCCCTCCCAGAAATTGTCTTGACATTCATGTTTGGGAGGGAGCAAACTTTCAATCCAATGTATTTTCCTCCACAGCCTAGGCAAATCTTCATATCTCCTATACTGAGAGGAGCAATGGTTTTATCTCCGTATTAACTCCATTCATTACATAGTGCTTACCTGGGGTACTGTGTTTAGACGGAGGCTGGTATGGAGTTTACCTTAGTGGGAGTTGATTCGTTTTATCTAGTCTTTGCAGAAGATGAGGGAGTAGAAGCATGCACATCATATACACTGGCAGTGCCTTTATATAATTTAAAGTTATCAAATTAGTGCTTAAAATAGTGACGAGAAAATTCTGACTTCTAAGACCTGAATTCTAGTTAAGGCTTACTGTTATCTTTATTCTTTTAAATAATAATAAAATGATATAGCATGCTATTTATCTGATGTTTTCCCATAATGTGTACAGTCACTCAGTTAAGTACCTACTAAATATCCACTAAACAAGTGAAGAACTCTTTTATTGGAAATTTTTTAAAGGAATAAATGTTACAAAAAAAGCAGAACTTTCATTTTCTCATCTTTAGAATTTGTGAGGACTTTGTAAAATAAGAAATATAAGAAATATTTTGAATATAACAATGCTAAATATTTGGCAAAGTGGAGCGTATTTGGATGATACAGATTTCAGGCCCCCTTATTCGGAATCATTAAGCACACTGGAAGCTCGATTTTCATTTGCCTCTTCTTCATCTCTCTCTCTTTTTTTATTTGTTTATTTTTTATTTTTATTATTTTTTTAATTTTTGGAGCAGCTGCAGCTGCTGGTGGCCAGTAACTTTATAGGCATCCTGGGGGCTCTCAGGACTCTTTGTCTCGCTGTTCAAAAGTAACCTATTAGGTGACAGCCCAGAAAACAAGCATCATAAATAACTGATGGAAGATCAAGGTGATGCAGTTAACCGAGGCATCATCAAGCTACTTGGACAAGAAGAATCTCCATTTTATTCCAAATTAAGAGTTTGTTTCTGTACCACCACTTTCCCCCCTGCCCTGTTTTCTTAAAAAATTGAGTTTAAAAGTGAATGTGCTCAGACAATACAGGTTACTGGTTTACTTGGTGGGTTAATTTTTTAAAAAATTGCTCCTGGATTTCCATTTTATGCATTTCTTTTGCTTTAGTTTTCTTGAACTGGGAACAGGAATATTTATCCTTTTTTTTCCCTCTAAGTTCAGAAATATCTGCATAAAGTACTCACTGTAAACATTTATTAACCCACTTTTTGAAACCAACACCTTATTTTATATTTTGTTCTAACTGTCTTCCCATCAACAGCTCCCCAAGACATATATTCAAAATCTTTGTATGTTCTGCTAGATTCAATATAAAAATGAATAGGCTTTTTAGAAGAAAAATCCTAGGGGAATTGGGATCTAATAAGTACTGGTTGAAGGCCTCTCACCTTGAGAGGTACAGGGATCTTAGATAATCCAACTTCTTATGAGTTTAAATAAAAACAAAAAAAGACACCATAAGTGATTGCTGTTCAATCACAGTCTGCTCATTTGACTTCCAATGATTATATCTTCTGTGTTTAGATTCTAATAGTCTACAATTGTTCTTTGATTTTTTTGTTAAGGTTAGGAAAACACATTTTTATTGGGGGCTTTCATTTATAGGTGTTTTTAAGCATTATTATTTATTTAAAGCTTGAATTGACTTTGAATATTAAGACTCAAGGCACTTACTAGCTTTGTTGTGTAACTGCAATTGCATCTCCTAACTCACAGTGTCCCCTTCGTCTAAGCCAATTTGCCTGACATTCCCTACAATTAACTTGCTGATTTTTATTATTCTGCCTTTGAGTTTCTCCTTTTTTTTTTGTTCTTTTTTTTCTTTTTCTTTTTCTTTTCTTTCTTTCTTTCTTTTTTTTTCTTTTTTTTGCTTTATTTCAGAGTATTACAGGGGTACAAATGTTTTGGTTTCATTGATTGCTTTTGTACTGCTAGAGTCAAAGTTATAAGTGTGCCCATCACCCACATAGTGTACATTGTACCTGTTAGGTATGAATTCACTCATCACTTCTTCCTCCTCCCACCTCCATGATTTCCATCGAGGTTTACTTCTCATGTGCACATGAGTGCTGATTAGGTAGTTTCAATTTAATAGTGAGTACATGTGGTATTTGTTTTTCTATTCTTGCAACACTTCAGGTTGGTATTCAGTTCCATCCAGATTCTTGCAAAAGATATTCATTTATTTTTTATGGCTGAGTAATATTCCATAGTGTCATATACCATTTTATTAATTCACAAATGAATTGATGGGAACTTGGGTTGATTCTACATCTTTGCAATTGTGAATTGTGCTGCAATAAATATTCTAGTGCAAGTGTCTTTTTCATAAAACAATTTTGTCCTTTGACTAAATACCCAGTAGTGAGATTGCTGGGTAAAATGGTAGGTCTACTTTTAGTTCTTTGAAGAATCTCATACTATTTTCCATAGAGGTTTACTACTTTGCAGTATCACCGGCAGTGTATGAGTGTTCTTTTCTCTTGGCAGCCACACCAGCATCTATTATTTGGGAACTTTTTGATAAAAGCCATTCTCTTTGGGCTTAGGTGATATCTCATTGTGGTTTTGTTTTTCATTTCTCTGATGATTAGTGATATCGAGCATTTTTGTATGTATTTACTGGCCATTAGTCTATCCTCTTTTGAAAAGCTTTTGTTCATATCTTTTGCCCACTTTTTGATAGAGTTGTTTGATGTTTACTTGCTGATTTGCTTGAGTTATTTGTAGATTCTCTTTATTAGCTCTTTATTGGATATATAGCATGAAAATATCTTCTCCCATTCTACACATTGTCTATTTTTTCTGTTAGTTGTTTCCTTCACTGTGCAGAGCTTTTTAATTTAATTAAGTCCCATTTATTTCTTTTTATTGTTGCTGTGATTACCCTTGGAGTCTTCATAAATTCTTTGCCTAGGCTAATATCTAGAAGAGTTTTTCCAACATTTTCTTCCAGAATTCTTCTAGTTTCATGTCTTAGATATAACTCTGTTATCCATCTTGAATTAATTTTTGTTAGTGGTGAACAATATGAATCCTATTTCTCAATATTCTACATGTGACTATCCAATTTTTACAGCATCATTTATTGAATAAGGATTCTTTCCCCCAGTGTATATTGCTGTCTACTTTGTAAAAGATCAGATGACAATAAGTGTATGATTTTATATCTGGGTCCTATGTTCTGTTCCATTAGTCTATGACTTTATTTTTGTGCAAGTACCATGTGGTTTTGGTTACTACAGTCTTGTAGTATAGCTTAAAGTCTGGTAAAGTGATGTCTCCATATTTGTTCGTTTTACTTAAAGTTGCTATGGCTATTTGGACTGTTTTCTGGTTCCAAATGAAGTGTAGTATTATTTTTGCTTGATCTGTGAAATATGACCTAGGTATTTTGATGAGAATTGCACTGAATCTGTAAATCACTTTGGGTACCATGGACATTTTAACAATGTTGCTTCTGCCAATCCATGAGCATGACATATTTTTCCATTTCTTTACATTATCTGCAATTTCCTTCTTCAGTAATTCATAGTTCTCTTTGTAGAGATCTTTCAACTCTTTGGTTAAATATTTTCCTAAGTATTTTATTTTCCTTGTAGCTCTTGTGAAAGTTATTAAGTCTTTGATTTTTGTAAGAGGTGAAAGGTGTGGATCCTGCTTTAGCCTTCTACATGTGGCTATGCAGTTTTCCCAGCACCTGTTTTTTAATATTTTAAATCTGTATAAAAATGAACCATTCTCACTGCAATAATTGTTTTAATGTATTTCTTATTAAATGCTATATTTCATTATACTGTGATATTGAAATGACTGTATGACTAAAAACAACTTTCCCATAATGAGAAAATCTTGCTTCCAATCTGTTAATTGCTCCCACCTGCCTTCCTTGTGACCTGGACTCCTCTAATTAATAAGCACTTGTTAGAATATTCAGCTTAGGCTTCAGTCCTGATACTCTTTATGATACTTACTTCTGTACTATTCTGCTTTTATTTGTGTAATGAAGGCTTTACAGGTAAAGGAACAGAATTAATGAGAAAGAAGAATTTCCCTCCATGGCCCCTACCTCATCCCCAATAGCAGTTTCCATTAGCCTTGGTTTATGGCAGAGGAAGGAGAAATGAATTAACTCCCTCATGAGAAAGGGCAGGGGGCCCAGAAGTCCTTGACTTTTAGTTATGTTCATAGTGGAATTTCATCTAGTTGACAAATGAGCATTGCAAGTCATCAATTTGTAGTGTTGTCTGTAATCCAGAGTGTTAATTTTACAGACAATACTTGTACCATGAGGATCAAACAATAAAAACTGTATCATTTAAAATGTTATTTTATTTAAAAAAAAGTATAAACTGGAAGCCTGAAAAAAATTGTAATACAATTGAGATAAAAATGGAATTTTTTAGTAATACTTAAAAGGTAGATCCTAATCTACTTAAAGCCATTTAATGAGGTGTATGATTGAAACAGGAAAGAACAAATTTAAGAACATTGTCAAAATGATGAAAAAATTCATTGTTATGGACATTGCTGCTTTTTGGCCGTCTGGCAGCCAAGTCCCCTTGACTTTAGCACCATTGGGGAGATTTACTTCTGTTTGTGGATTCAGCAGGAAGCAGCTTCTCCCCTGTGGCAACCAAAGGAGCTACACGTTTTCTCTCTCTACCCTGACACAGCCATGGGATGGGCACAGGAGCTGCACTCAACCAATCAGAAACTCTCTCTAGGAACTTGGACTCTTCAAGTGGGTGACCCTCAAAGACATGGGGTCCATTGCAGGAGGATGGTTCTCATGAACCAGACCCTGCTGAATCATCTTTGCCCTGGTTTCTTCTGCAGAGATCTTCACAAATGTTCAGTTCTCGTTTCCTTAGGCCTGATCCTCTAGCTTCTCATCAGTTTTCTTGCAATAATTTTTTGTTTTTCTCAAAAAAGTAGGAGTTGTATATCTTTGCCTGTGATTGAGAACTCTGACTAATTATATCTAATAAAGTTTAGCAGTAAAAAAATGGAGAAGGATTTTTGTGGATTGAGGTTCAGTATTCAGGGAAACAAAACAATATACAACTAACCACCAACAAAAGTACTTCAGCAATCCAAAAACAGAGAAGCTCACAGGTCTGCTGGTAGAGAAACAGTTCACAATACATTTCTTTACCAAAAGAAGGAAAAATCCAATGTACCACATTCTTTTTACTCACTGTGTGAGAAATCTTAGAGGCCTCCATCAAAATTGATGTAAAAATCTCTTGCTCATTTTCTTACAAAATCTACATTGTCTTTTGAAGTAAACTGAGGAAATTTTAACTCAGAGGAGAGAGTAGTTTTTAAAAATTGTTATTTTCTGTGTCTGTGTATATGTTGTTATTTGAGTTGCCTATTGCTGTGTAAAAAAATTACCCTGAAACGTAGTGGCTTAAAATTATAATGACTTATTAATTTAGAAGATTCTGTGGATTGAGTAGCTCTGCTGGTCTTACCTGCATTTCCTCAGGTAGCTGGGTTCAGCTGGTAGCTGGGCTGGATGATCCAAGATGGATTCAATCTCTGTTTGGCAGCGGGAGCTGGTTGTTGGCTGGGGTGCTGGGTTCTTCTCCATGTGATCGTTCATGCTCTTGTAACTGAGGCTGGACTTCTTCACAGCATGGTGATTTCGGGGTTCCAAAAGAACAAAAGTAGAAACTGCATGGCTTGTTAAAACCCAGGCCTGAAAGTCATCAAAGCATGTCACAAAGCCAAACCAAAAACAAGGGGAAGGGGAGGTTGGACGCCACTTCTTAATGTGGGGAACGGCAAAGGTATACTGCAAAGGAGCAGGGAGGAATGGTAGGTGTCTTTGTATCAATATACCACAAATGTGTGATAGGCCAAAATATTAATGTATATGCTGATGATTTTTATAATGTTTTATATTTCTGAGAGTAGGACTTTCCTCACAACATATACTCTCAACAATGTGACACATTTCACCATCATGTATTATATACACAAGAAGAGAATTGTCTATATTTCAGGAAAAGGACCAACCAAATGGCCCAACGCTGTAAATATATATATATAACATCTTTACTACAAGTGTTTTATTATTACTAGTAGGGTCATCAGAGGTAGCACCTTCTAGAACAAAACAAATGAAGCAATGTAGAAGAGATAAAACTTTGTTTTAGGTTTAGAAATTGTTAGAAGAACTTTTAAAACAATTCAAATTCATTGTAAGGAGTACATTTTTGACAAAAACAGGATAATCCAGATCCATGTAAACTTTTGCCTTCCTTCCACGTGGCTTGGAAAGAACTACCTTCCAAGGGACCCTACCCCCCTTCAGTCCATATTAGTATTAAGACCGAACATTGCCTGCTGAATACGTATGTGTGGAGGTGGTAGGAAAACAGTTGTTCTTATTGTTGGGTCACTTTTGCTGAAAGGATTGAAAAAGATAACTTTTTTTAGGGTCATACACTGGCATTGCTATTTCCAAATTGACTAAATATGTTGCTCTACCCCAGTTTTCTTATAGGATGGGATTTAATTGACCACATGGGCTTTCTACTGTATGATCAAAATATTCTAGTGAAAAAACATTAAGAGCCTAAAAATAACTTGACAACTAAAAGACCTTTATTGTCTATGACAATAAATGCTTCAGAAAGCAGAAAGGAAAAGATCTCCACTTAGGTTCTCTGCTTCACATCATTCCAGATGGAGTAAAAACTCAAATGAGAAAGACAGTTAAAAACTAAATGAATAAAGGAGAAGACCTTCATGATAATGAGCAAGGAAATATTTCTTATGAAGAAACAAGATAAAAAAATAAATATTGATAAAACTGGCTATATTTATTTATTTATTTACTCATTATAAACATTTATTTTTTTTCCAAAATATTAAGGGGATACAAATGTTTATGTTACATGGATGCCTCGTATGATGCATAAGTTAGGGCTTCCGGTGTGCCTGTCACCGGAATAGTGTTCATTGTACCTAATAGGTAAGATTTTATCCCTCATTTCCCTCCCACCCTCTCCGCTTCTTGGTTTCCAGTGTCTTACATATCTCTTTATGCCTGTGTGTACCCATTGTTTAGCTCTCATTTATTAGTGAGAATATGTGCTGTTTGTTTTTCCATTCCTGAGAAACTTCACTTAGGATTTGGTCTCTAATTCCATGCAAGTTGCTGCAAATGACATTATTTTGGATCCAATGACATTATTTCATTCCTTTGTACAGATGAGTAGTTCTCCATGGTATGTTCATATTACTTTTATAACCTATTTATTTCTGTAAATGGGTAGCAATGTCCCCTCTTTCATTTCTAATTTTAGTTATTTGAGTCTTCTCTCTTTTTATCTTTGCAAATCAAGTTAAAGTTTTGTCAAGCTTTAAAAATCTTTTCAAAGAACCAATTCTTGGTTTCATTCATTTTCTCTATTATTCTATTCTCTATTTTGTTTATTTAGAATATTGTTTTGAAAATTGCAATAATTGTATAGGGACAAGATTGACAGGAAAGGCTCCCGTTCAAGAGGCATTTAAGCTGCATCCAAGAGAGAAAAGAGTTAGCAGATACCTCACTGTATTAGATTGATTATGAAATTAACTAGCTTTAAAAATCTCTTTGTAGATTAGTACTTCAAAGAAGGTAGTGACAGCATTTCAATTTCTCTTTGGAAGTATAACTTTGACAATAATATGCAGAGTGGTTTGAAAAGAGAAAAAACTCAAAGCAGAGAGAAGAGTTGCTGTAACGCAATTGGTAAATGCTTACACTGGCACAGTGACTACAAATATTTATCCAAACTGAAATTTCCTTTAGTATTTGTGTGCTTTTTTTCTTTGAATTGAAATTTTTGAAAGGCTTCAATATCCATGTAGGCAAACATGTCACACTTCTGTCATAATTTATTGTCACTTCTAAAGTTAAAATATATATGTATGTATGTATGTGTGTGTGTGTATATATATATATATATATATATATATCACTTCATTTCCTTCTGTTTTTTCTGTGGTTTTCTAAAACAAATCTAATTATTTTTATTCATCAGGTTATTTTTCTTCATTCCTTGAATCCATCTGAATCAGTATATTCAGGCCTTGAGGCAGAAGTGGATCAGAAACCACTTTAGGTTCTTCAAACACAGGAGTCTGATACACAAGAATTTGGTTACACTCAGGTAACTCTATGCTAAATGGCTGCTGGGAACAGCAACAGCCCCTCTGGCTGAAGTAGTACAGGGTCATAAGAGCCAGGACCATGGAGAAAGGAGCTGCCTGGGCCAGTCCTGAAAGAACCACCTAAAACAGATGCTGGGACTGCTCAGGGCAGCTACTCAGCAGGTAATGGGGGCCCTCGCTGTGGGTGCCAGAAGTGCTAAAAGATGGTGATGGAGTGGCAGCTGTCCCTTGCTCCTGGAAAATGCCAATGGAATCAGGAAGAGAAAACAAGCCCCTCTCCATACCTACCTTTCAAACTTCTGCCAGGATTTCCCATTGGTAGAACCTAAATAGAAGCCAGGTGGCAGGTGTTTTACTCCATTTTCTGTTGCTTATTATACAATACCTGAAACTGGGTAATTTATAAAGAAAAGGAATTTATTTCTTATAGTTATGGAAACTGAGAAGTTCAAGGTTGAAGGGCCATATCTAGTGAGGGCCTTCTTGCTGGTGGACACACTTTGCAGTGTCCCGAGACAGCACAGAACATCACATGGCCATGGGTGAGCCTGCTAGCTGAGGTCGCTCTTCCTCTTATAAAGCCACCAGTCTCACTCCTGTGATAACCAATTAATCCACTAGCCTATTAACCCACTAATCCATGAATGGATAAACCCATGACCCAATCACCTCTGAAAGGCCCACATCTCAATTCTGCCATGTTGGGGGTTATATTTCAACATGAGTTTTGAAGGGAATAAATATTCAAACCATAGTAGCAAGTTACAAAGAAAATAGGCTCCGCAAGGCCCTTGAACTTGTAGAATGCACAGCAGACTATAGAAAGGCAGAAATGGGGGCTGAGAGCAACAGTCGAGTGATTGTCCCAAACTATTTTCTCTTCAGTGCCTCTGAGTGGGTGAAGCACATCCCAGAAGGTCATCTATTTAAATTTTGGTGTATGTCTTCCTTTTTGAGACAGGAGAGTTCTGATGCTCTTTTAGTCTTCATTTGGGTTGAT
>CAUYRT010093581.1:0-31617 GCA_963574885.1 Lepilemur ruficaudatus
GGGCTGGAAGGAAACATGCTGTCCTGAAGAGGAGGAGCCAGTCCTGGCAGGATTTGTCACCTGCTGATGAAAGAGCCCTTGGGCTTTGAATAAACGTCAGAGGTAACCAGGTAGTGGTCGCCACAGGCTTTGGGTGAAACTCGGCTGGATTCAGGTGTGACCTGGCACAGTCCCAGCTATGGTGGCCACGAGAGACTGCCCACATCACTCCTCTCCCAACTCCAGCAGCCCAGCACAGAGAGTGAGGGAAGAGAGTGAGAGACTTTGCCTGGTAATCCAGGGAATTCTCCCACATCTTACCCAAGTCCACTATGGTGGTACCCAAGACCGGGAGTCTGAAAGAGTCACAGCATTACTGGGCTTGGGACACCCACAAGTGCTGATACATCTGCAGTGACCAAAGACTTAGATCACAACACTCAATTCCCTTTGAACACCTAGAAAGCCTTCAAATAAGCCCAAACTGTGAAGATTAAAATAAATACCTAACTCTTCAATGCCCAGACATCGATGAACATCCACAAGCTTCAAGAACATCCAAGAAGACATGACCTCACCCAACGAGCTAAATAAGGTACCAGTGACCAATGCTGGAGTGGCCTAACAGTATGAAATTCACACAAATTATGAACAATTTTGTATAGCATTGAGGGTTTCCTATGTGGATAATGGCACGCAGAAATTTAGGAATGCTGAAATGTACTTATGAACTAATCACATTGCAACACCCACTGGTTTATTTCTCCTAGAATCTTAACCGGGTTTGCCATCATAGCTTTGTACTTCATAGAGGAACCTAATTGTTGACTGACTAAAAGAATATTTCAGACCTTACTTATGAGTTTCCACAATAGAAGGCTGATTAATTGTTATGTGACAAAAACATGGTGCTTAAATGATGGTACTTTTCTCAAACATGTTTACAACACAGTGTGAGCACTTACTGTCTCCCCGGCAGAGTAGAGGCCCCAGTTTATAAGCTGCTTCTGAGTGTGGTCGGCCCGTGTCCGTAATCACTATCTTAGTTACTGGCAGATGTTCTTTATAAGAGAGTAATCCAGTGTCATTGGTCCTAAAAAACAGTAACAACAAAAAGATTCTTAAAATTACTGCTAGTTCTTATTGCATATTACTGCTAGTTCTTATTGCATTTCAAAACCAACAGGTTCTGAACTGAATTTGCACATACAAAAGAGTAATGATCTAACAGCTCATTACTGTACATGAAAACATGGTAACATTTTAACATCCCTTGTAGAAAATACATAATAGAGAATATAAAATCAGCATATGTTAAAATTAGAATATAGCTAGAGATGTTTTAACTCAGTTGACCATTTTCTACCTTTTGACTGGAATGGTTGGTTAATTCATTAACATTTAGCGTAATGACTCCTATCGTGGTTTTAGGTCTACCATTTTGCTATTTGTTTCTTTTTTTTCCCCATATGATTTCTTGTACTTCTGCTCCTTCTTTGCTGCCTCTTCTTGGTTTATTCCATTTGTTTTGTATTTAATTTTAATTTCTCTATTCACTCTTTAGTTATACTTTTGTTTATTGTATTTTAATCCTTACTTTATAGACTATGAAATGCATCCTTAATTTATTGCAGTCTGCTTAGATTTTATGTTATATAACAATATAAAATGTCAGAAGCTTGCCATGGGATAATTTATTTAATACCATCCCCATAAACAGACACATACTTGTTCTTTGTTCTATTGTTGTAATATTTTAAATCCACATGTTAAAAACTTTATAATTAAATAGTAAATTTTATTTTTTAATTAAGGAAAAACTTTACACACTATCTTTTACGTTTACCAACATATTTACAATTTCCAGCGATATTCATTTCTTCCTGAAGATCTGAGCACTCATCTGGGATTATTTCTCTTTAGCCTGAAGAATTTGATAAAATTTTTCATTTCAGATATACTTTCCCATTCTGAAGTTCACATTTGGTTGTCTGCTTGAAATACCCTTTGTTTACACATTGGGATTATTTTTACTTTTAAGTCTTTAAGCATGTTTACAATAGGTGCTTCAAAGTTTTTGCCTGCTAATTCAAAGAGTAGTGCCCCAGGATTTGTTTGTAATAACTGCTTTTAATTTCTTGACTTTAGATCAGAGTTTACTCCTTTTTGGAATGTTCAGTAATTGTTATAACATGCTAAATAACATAGAGGATATACTGTAAAGATTTGAGATTTTGTTATTCTCTGAAGATTTCCTTTTTATTTTCACAAGCAGTTAAATCACAACTTTATCATGATAAACTGTGTATGCTTGGTTTTACATCAGTAGGGTAGCCCTATGTCAGTTTTGCTCTTAGTTTTCATCCAATCTCTCAGTTCTGGGACATAGCCTTTGCTGTAAACACATGGATCTTCTGTCATGCAGCACTTAGCTCAATTAGTAATTCTTAAACTCCAAATTTTGTCTCTCCGCTGGTAGTAGCCAGCTGGAGTGAAATCTCTGTATAGCTTCTTCAGTTTTCCAGCTGTTGCTCTCTGCTTGGCTCCAAGAAATCTTTCCTTTGCATGTGCAGTTCAAGCATCAGCTGAGGATCTGAGGAAAGTTTATATAGTGGACTCGCCTTAGACGGCTTGTCTTTACTGGGAATTCCCTTTCTCCCCCAATGTCCAGTTATTCTACATTTCCAACCTCTGTCTTCTGTTACCTCAAACCAAAAAAAAAAAAAAAAAATCTAGTATTCCCTATGAGTTCTATGCATCCCATGGAAGGTGACCTATGTCCTCAATGGAAAAAGAGTATTAATATATTATATCTCACCCATTTGGGTTCCCTTCTTTCTGAAGTTAAAGGTCCCTAAACCTGGCAGTTTCTGCCTGTATTTTGTTACTCTCCACTTAATTCAAGTAGCTGTTTTTATAATATTTCCCTGGGTTTACAAACATTTTCTGAAAAGGGTTAGTTCTACACAAGCTACTTCTTCACCATAAGCAGAATTTAACATGAGAAGTTTCAAAATCTCATTTTTAACTTATTTTTAAGTAACTTAAAACAATATGTTGTTTTAAGTAACAATACGTTATGATAAGTAACAATATGTCACTAGAGAGTTACTGGTGATTAAGTTAATTTCTTTGTTAAGCATTATTGTTAGCATATTATTCAAATTTTAAAATAAAATATCTCTGTATAGGCATATTTTGTAAAGGTAGTAAGAAGAAAAGAGTGCCTTCTAAAAGGAGTAGAAATTTTGAAAAATGAGAGTTTCAGTAAGAGATATTCAGATATGAAGATACAATATTCTTCATACCAAGCATGTAACATAAAAATGCAATCACGACTCCACACTACTCTATATAGATTCCTCCTTCTAGGGTACTCTAAAAGAGTCTCTCTCTCTCGCTCTCTCTCTATTTCTCTACATATATATACATAAAAGTCTTTATGTAAGTATATAAGCATATGTATAAAACATACTATTGATATCTGCCAAGTAAATAACTATTATCAAATTCAAATTGTGAGCTCAATTATCAGCAGATTGATCACTGGAATTAATGTGCATTCTATAATAAAATCACTTATATTTACAGCCAGATTGACCATTATTATTTTTAAAGTAATTTTTCTATGCAGGTCCAGTTGCTTAGCAATGTAACATATACATATGTTATGCTGAAATGTGAATATAAATGTTTTAAAATATTTTCATTTTACAAATAATAAATAAGAGCAATATACATGCCAACTCTAGTCTCAAATACAATAAGTATCTTTTATTAACTTTTCCAATAAAGAAGAACACATGCATAAGACTTCAGCTTAGAAGAATATTTTAAATTCGATTTTCAAATTCCTAAAATATTATAGATTTCCTTTTTCAAAATGTGATCCAGAGAACATTAGTTACTAATATTTGTGGCATGGTTTGTCTTTTTTAAAAAAATAAATGGACTGCAGTTAAAATAACTGTGGGAAATTCTAAGTTTACATGTTTAGAGGTTTTATTGAAATGTGCTTTGTTAATTGGCTGTATATACATTTTGAAAATAATAGAATGCCTACTTAAATATAATTTTAAAAGGAATAACTGACTTCCCATGTAACAGATTCCTCTATTTCATCATATTATAAAAGTAAAATGTGCATGCCTTATAGTCCATTACGAAAAAACAAAAACCCTCAGAAAAGCACTGATCTTAAGTCTTACCATGTTTCACACTAAATTTCTTCATTGCACTAACTTGTTCAGTATCTGCCTCGCTATACATACTTTGAATGATTGACTTTTTAAAAAATCTTTGTCTTGTATAAAGAAATCATATGGAAATCACCATTCATTCCGGTCAGCATCACAGTTGCAGTAATACTGAGAATCAATGCAGTTCCCCTCTAATCCACAAGTACATTTTTGAGAATCAGGCAAAGGACCTCCCCAATAAGTTTGTGTTTCATTGGTTCTTCCAATCCACCAGCTCAGAGAGGTGCCATCTGAAAGACAAAGGTGAGAAATGTTGACATTTGCTTTCTTCCAAAATCATTAAAAAGAATAAAAGGAGAAAGAAAGATTGATTTGATGTAAGAATACACTAAACACTATAATTAATGGCATTTCCTCAAGAAAGCTTTTTTTAAAAAAATATTTTATTACTTAGGCTTAAATGATTGATACATTGTTCTTTGGGTCAAAAAGAAACCAGCAGTTCCTATTTAATGTAGTCATGATAGTAAAAAATGAATTGAAAGAAGTTCATATATATAATTTCTTTAAAAATAATTTCAAAACAAGTTGACATCAAAATACAAACCACAGTAACTAACATACCCAAGCAAAATTGATTTGAAATCATGAAATGTCTTTTAAAACATTATGGAATATTATGTAAAGTCACCGATTTATCTCAATATGTTTGTTGTCTAAAAATAAATCAGCTGTGTATTAAACATTAGACATGGTATGGCACTCCCTTGTCATGATTTAAGATTTATTTGGATGTATGTATTTTCTCTTCCATTTAATGGCTTGGCTATTCATTTGTAGACTACAGAAATAACGATGAAAGATCTTTATGCCTGAAGCAAAATACTACACTCAAAAAAAAAAAAAGCTCCTTCAGTAAATGCATCTTTTTCTACAATAAATGTTCAGCTACCAGCTCCTCCTGGAGTTAAGACTAAACATGATGCCAAGGAACTAAAGCAAAGAATAGACAGAATGTCTAGGTGGGAATTTTCAGAAAAGGGGGTGAGGCATGTAAGCAACCTGTCTTGGGGGGAAAAAGGGTACAGAGAGGAAAAATTGTAGTCATTCAAGAACCAGGGCATGAGAAGAACATAAGCAACATCAAATCCGTCAGCTCCTAAAGGTATTTGATGATTTTTTCTGTTGATTTTCAAACCTTTAAGTTGTAACCATTAGCCTGACTGAGAATCTGGAATTTCTACTAATTTCTCCCTTGCTTACAAATGCCAAATACACATTTTAACTTACTGTCAGATAGCCTCTCTGCTGCTAATGCTGACAACCTCTCTCCCAGACAAGAGGGGCTTATTTTATGCACTTTGTATGCGTTATTCCACCCCATCACTGCACCCCTGTTAGGTTGGCATTATTGGCTCCATCTCAGAGAAGAGAAAACAAAGATTGTGAGTCATCATTCATCCATTTCATGAACTGAAGACTCGTCTAGCTGAGTTGTATAGGTGCCTAGTAAATGAGAGACCTGAAACTTGAACTTAGCTCTCTCTCCACCTGTAAATCCTATGCTTTTTGCACTACAACTGTCTGATCCTCATTCACAGATAGGATTGAGGTTTCAGGAGGAGACAAGATTTGAGCAAGATGGGATTGGAGGGGTAAAAGGCTGAATGAGAACATTCTGAAAAAGAAGAAAAGGAGGAGGGGTGGCACTCAGGCATAGAGGAGAAATAAATCAGGTTGTGTTAAGTGGGAGGAGAGTAAATAGAAGACATGCATAATTAAAAGTGAAAGGTTCAAACGTTAGACCAACAGTTCAACACGTTTGTGGATAATCCATATGACATGATGTTTCTGTAAGAAGCACATTTCTTTTTAAATTCTTGTCATTCTATCTGGAAGGCCAACCCCTCTTAGGACAGCAAGCAAGAGTGAATATTAACGAAGTGGCTTTGTGGTGCAGATGCCTTAGGATCTTCTCTAATATGTAAAGAAAAATACACCTGAATGTCACTGCTAGAAGGCAGTGTGCTGGGGAATGAGAGGAAGGTTGCACAGGCAGGGTGGATCCGGAATACGCGGTTCCCAGGCAGAAGAGTCTGTATTGGACAGACAAACAACACAAAGGCAGTGGAACTTCTTAAATAGAATAGTGCTGTGATGGAAGCAGTGTTTCTTAAAGGTTAGTCATCTTCCTAAATTTTAATATTTTGAGTTTTCGATTGGATGGTTAGAGGACATAAAGAGATGGCAAGCTGGGAAGCCAGTTGGAAAACTCTTGCTGTAACTCCTAGAATCAGGTCATGAAGGACTATTTAAGGCAATATTGGTGGGGCCTGAGATACTCCGGCATAATGAAATGTTCTAAAGGAAGAAAACATAAAACCAAAATCATACTCCAGAAGCAGACTGGTTAATTAATAGTAGAATAAAAGAAAGAGTTAAGACAGTTCTCTGATTCCTATTTGAGCTACTAACACAAGTGCGTTTCTAGAAGAATTTTCTAATTTTCAGTTATACCCGGAGGTTGTCAACCATCCATGAAAAAGAGTCAAACGGAATAGTCACTTTCAAAACACAAAGTCATATGTTTATTGGCTCTTTTCCATGATAAAATAATAGAACACTTGTGTGTCACTTGCCCTGTATAAGAGACAAACACTGTGCATTCACCGAGTATCAAAAGAAAGCCTTTGCTGTGCCCAATCAGGGACAGGAAGGCAGTTTAAAAGTAATCAAGGCTTTGAGTAAAGCTCCATGTAAATTGACCTTGTTCTTTTCTTCAGGCAAAAGCATCTCTGTGACCGTGACATGTTTGCTAAGTACACAAAGACCGTACACCCTTAATGGCTACATGCCAGCACCTCGGCAGAATCAAAACCTCAGGAGCTGGCTAAATGCTCTATGCAACGTGTGCAGTGTGACAGGTGCCCCAGTTTACTTACCTTGCTTATTGCCAAGCCGTGACCTCTTGCAATAGTAAGTAAACTCCTGTTCACAGTGCTCCGCACGGTTAATAGTGGCCTGGAGTTGCTCCATGCTGGCCACATACTCGAAAAACCCAGCATATGGGTTCTCTGGATTAGTGTTTCTGACTCTTGTCAAGTCGGAGCCGTTGTGTTGTATGATGGTCCATGCAGTTTCTTGTATGCAGAAATGGGGGAAGAAAGAGAGGAGACCATCACTAGTCTGCAAAAGTTAAAATAAATAAAGAAAATCAAAATCACCTTTTATCTGAGTCAAATTTTTCTAGTCATCAAACCTCTCTCAGAGGTAGAATCAGCACAAATGGATTCTTAAAATTTTAAAGTTACAGTAAAGTGGTTCTTTTCCCTGAAATAAATGTTTACTACTGCCATGCACTTACCGTGATTTTATTTTACTTTTTCTTAAAATTTAGCCAGACAAGATTTATGATTAAAAAATTTAGGAAACCTAATTATTAAATTTTTGTGATACATTTCATTTCGTTGAAGCTGATATTCTATCTTTTTAGAGATGCATCATTATGTTATTTTTCTCCAAGAAAGAAAAAAATGCTGTCTATTGTAACTGTAAAACATGATTATTGACACACCCAGATTTTAGTGATGTTACATTATGAAAAAAATGTGCATATTAGAATTAGGTGAAAAATTTTATATTCCATAATATAAGCAATGACTTTTTTACTCTTAGAAATTATTTGTGTTACCAGGAAAAAGTCAAAATATTATAGTCGGTATATATCTCTCTCTGGTTAACATTTAACTACGAATATACTTATATTTTTTTAACTCTAATATGAAATATTCATTTTGGTATCATGTGATCTCTATAGTTAGGAAGTTACTCTTTTGAATTGAACACATCTGACCAGCATCAGCAACTCAACTAACATGAAAACAAAATATCTTTGAATATCTACTGGAACTATCACTATTGGTATCTGAGTGTCTGTAAGCATTTCCATTGGACTGATTATTGAAATTACTTAGATGAAATAAAAATCTCACAATGTCTATAACAGAAGATAGGCAGAGTTATGTTATTTATTATAAATAACATAAATAAAATATAAAATAACATCTTTATATTTTATATATATATAGATATATATATAACCCTAACCCTAACCCTAACCTAATCTTTAAATAACAAGATTACAAAATAACATCTATCCTTTGACTTTCCCAGCAATATACTCTATACTATACATACTGTGATATATGCAGGCACAAGAACAGATTAATCAAAAGGCCTCTGATTTAACAGGTGAGAAAGAGATTGGAAGTTGTCAAAACTCCACTACATACGTGCTGTTAAGTCACATAACTCTTCCATATTACAGAGTTAATATTCCAAATTGGAGGAAAACAGTAATGATTGGTAGAATTCCAACCCCCCCACACACACTCTTTTTAGCTAACACATTCACATGGATCAACAATCTAACAAGATATGTAGATATACTTTGAAAAATTTCATTTCAAACCCTCTCTCCCAGTCACCAGAGTTTGGAACAGAGAGGCAGGCTGAGGCAGGACCAGCATGACAGCCTTATTGCCTTGCATATGCAGATCATTATTTTTTCTGGGAAACAATAGCTGTTAATTTTAATCCCCCTCCCCCTTGCATTGCAGCTCACCCTTTATCAGTAGAATGCTTTTCTCAAAGAGAACTTGCTCTATAAGCTAGTGAAATTAATTATGAGTGGCCAGGAGTACTGTGTTGAGGCCATCAGGAGATCTGAGTGTCAGATCTGGCATGGATCTTGTGCCTTTAGGAAAGTCAGGTAAAATCTGAGCCTCCTTTTCTAAATCTGGAAAATAAATTGGCAGAACTAGGCAATCTAATAGGTGTGAAATTCTATCATTTTAGCCAACTCAACCTTGGCTATTGGAAGTTTAAAGATATTATTAACCAGGCAAATCTGTCAGCCTTGCCACTGTTGGACTCTGCTTTTATTGTTGAGCACAACTATTCACCTTCTCTTGTGGTAAATCAATGGCATGCAGGAAGAAGCTTAATTCTGGCTGAGTAGCTGCCAAGAGAGCCCTACAATAAACCTGCTTGAGGCCTTTGTCTCTTTGCCTTTGGAATCACACCGAGAGAGACTTCCCTATAGTGTAGCATCCCCTGAGTCACAATTAACACATGATCCAAAAGGTTTTTAAAGGTGTTGTAACAGATTCAAGGCCATAGTGCATGACAGTCCTTAAAGGGCAGCTCACATAATTGTTGAAATTTTGGAATTCTAAAATATTTCAATGTTACGACAGTTTCTGGAAGTGATTTTATTTTCTAATAAAAAGCACTACAAGATATGACATTAAACAGATGCCACACTTATCAAACCATCTAGATTTCCAGGGCAAAGCAGACACAATGAACTCATCACAACAGATTGTGAGCAATAGAAATGGGTGTCTCAGCAGCCAGGTTCCAAATCTCGTTGGAACTGGCCTGATTAATTGGGAAATCTCTGAAAATTCTCAGTTTAGAGCCTCTAACTGTTCTTTCGGACATGACTGTGTTATCTGAGGTTTCTACAAACACCTATTTAGAAATAAGAACCATAAAAAACATAGACCTCACCCCAATTTGTAATTCGATATTTTGTTATTTATTTTATTGCAGGGCAGTCTGTAAACCCACTAGTCTGTAAGCTCTATGAGAACAACAGAATAGTTTCTGATCTGCTAACCATAGTATTTCCAGCACATAGCACATGGGCTTGGTACAACAACAGGCAGAAGAAGATATTTGTTGAAGAAAGGAGGGAATAAACAAATAAAAGAATGAATAAAAATGATGCATTGTCTAGATTAAAGCACAACCTTCCAGGTTATCTGATTCTGATTCTGTGGTGGCTCTGAAACTTACACTGACTGCCTTTGAGCTGTTTTATAACTCTGGAAATTGTAGATACTTAATAGGATTGAAAAATAATGTTAAGTCTGAAACTGTGAAAGGTCTGAGATGTTACCCTACTTGCAAGTTAATAAGTTATCTTGCCACATATACAGATTACATCTATCTTTGTATCTATTTATCCATCTACCTATATATCCATCTATAATAACAGACACAGAAGACCTCTGGGGCAGCCACCATTTACTGACAGAGAATCTTCACACCTCAATTTTCCATGTGCTGATGTAATGAGTGCTAGATGTATCTGTGCATGCTGGAGTTCCTTAAAATTATGAGGCTTAGACTTACAGAGAGTAGCTACATTCTCTCTTCCTCCCCTCCATTGAGTGAGAGAGAGATTTTGGCTCTGGAATGTCACAAATTTTCCTTAGAGGAGAGAAAGTACAAGTCCTTAGGTTTTTATTACTCTTAGAAAGCAAGCAAATGCATCTGGGGGAGATGAGCCTTTAAATCTCTTCCTAGCAATTCACTGTCTCTAACTTCCAAGACATATTTAATCATTCTTTAGCTTAGGTTGCCAGATTTGCTTTTTTTCTTTGCTTAGAAATAAATGCATTGTTTTCTTACAAAAAAAAAATAATAATTCCTGTCTATGGACAAGCAACTTCTACCAGGTAAAGGTTCTATTGATTTCCCTCCTGCACTGTAGAAGAAGCCTGCATTGCCACCATATGCATATTTAATTCAGTATTCCTGATGTGTAGATACATTTGTTCTCTGGATTCCCCTTTGAACTGGTTGTAACAGCTTACCAATTTCTTCATTAATAACGTATTACACACAATCTATAAAATGTGTTTTGTAGCTTTTATTGTTCTATCTGCATGAGAGTCATGGATTATCTTTGCTGAGAATTATCTCTGACTAAACACAAAGAAAGTCGTACTGTAGGGAGACAGGGAAATGAGTAAGAGGTGGCTGAAATAGGCAGAAACATCTGCAAAGTTTAAAAACATTGGATGGGAGTTTGGTCTACCAGCGTCTCTCCCTGAAGACATTTGTAATAATATGAGTCGTAAATAAAGCAACTGAGTAATTAAGAATTTGATTTACCTTAGGCTGACTGCTGGTTTTTTAGTGCGATAACAGTGTAAAGAAAAAAAACATGCTGTTTAAGCAACGTAGTTGCAAAGCTCCTGTTGCTTCCTGCTCGATAGCTGAGGGTTGGAAGCGCTGTGTTAATGAAAGCAGGAGAGATGAAAGGGGAGACAATTCTGGAGCAGAACTTCATGCAAACAAGGCTGCATTTGGATAATAACAGTTAGTTATTAACTCTCACAGTTATTAGGAAGGGCTTTATTATTGAAATCTCTAAAATAAAAATAATCATGCCATTAGAAGTCTCATGCTCTCCAGTTTTCTGGAATGGTCTAAGAAGCGTCTATCTCAGAATTACATCATGTGCTTGTTAGTAATGCAGGGATCCAAACCTTGGTCTCTAAACTTACTGAGTCAGGGAAGGAGTCTTGGTAATGCAGTAGTTAGAAGGGGTGCATTTAATTCATAGCGTTTCATTTATAGAAAAGTTTGAAGGCCGCTGCTATGGAGCTTATCAATTTCTCCCCTCTGCAATAATCGTCCTTACAATGCAATGTATGATAATGAGAAAATTCCTGAACGTGAAACTATTTCATTATAAAAAAACAATAAATTTAGTGTAGAAGAAAACAGCCCCTATACATCTCAAACGGACAGCCACTGGGATTCATCTTTTCTTGACTAATTATTTTTACATTATATTTAGAACAACGTGTTTACAAAGAAATTTCAGTTTATAATGTGGGTTAGGAGATTTTCCATTCAAAAGATTTTTTTGTTAGTATCTTTTAGCTTGTAATTCTTAGAGGTGTTTTAATACATGTGGAATAATTTGACACATTCTACACTGATAATTAGATTTTTTAAGATACATATTTGCAAGTTACTGATTCAACGTTTTGTCTTGTTTCTACAATTGAAATATCTGACTTGTATAATTAGAAGATATGTCATTGTTTACAAGCAATGAGACAGTGATAGGAGCTAACCTGTCTAGTGGAAAAACATTCAAGCTGTGAGAAAAGAGACCAAGGTTTTAGCGTTGATCTATCCTGCTGATGTTTTTCAGCCTGATACACTTAACCTCCCCGAGTCTCGGTTTCTTCATTTGTAAAACCAGATCAATAAGGAGAGTTTCAGGTTGTAACACGTATTTCTCACTGGGGTTATTATACTCTGGGGTTGTCACTTCTGTTTGAATATATTCCAATAGTCCCAAGCTTCTGGAGACACTCAGCTGTCTCTGGTATCTGTGTCTCTGCCCTCAACATCTTGCTATTCATGTGGCTTTAAATTTTCTGAATTGTCCTCTTTTTCATCAATACTTTTAAATTATCTTACTAAAGCGCCTTTAGCTTCTAAATGTTTCCAGTGACTCCAGGCTTATTTTATTTATTTTTTTATTTTATGTTATTTATAACTAGATATTCAGGAATCCTGTCTTGTTTTTTTGTGTGTTTTCTCCCCGCTTTGGAATCTAGGAGCCACTTGACCTCATCTCACAACCTTAGTTCCTAAAATATGGAATTTGTTCTCTCTCTCTCCCCCCAATATATGTGTCTGTGTGTGTATGATGATCAATACATACATCAATGTGATGATCAGCACATTCCCTACATCCATATACACACACACATGCACACACACACTTCAGTTTGCTGAGAGATGTGACTACAACTTTTTTCCCAAAGAATTTGTTTATCAAAGATATAGCTGCCATAATAAGGTACATTAAGTCGTGATATAGTATGAAAATGTAAATGTTGATATAATAGAAATAAAATAATGCATTCAATAAAATGAAATTGATAATTCCACTACTACTTAGATACAAAACACACATGGCCTATAAATTACTGAATAATTATTCATAATAAACATAAAATACAGATAGACATATGGTTGACATTTGTTACTTTTGAAACCATCCTTTACAAATTGAGAAAGGGGTGCAAGGCGAGAACTGGGGTAAGGACCCCAAAACTCTGTGAAGGCACAGGCCCAGCTAAAAATAATGATAATAATTAGTCACTGTTCCCTTGTTTGCTTCTTTGTAATTACTAGCCTGGAGTCACATAGCTGATGGTCATAAGGATTCTTAACTTTCTCTATAGATAAAATCACCTTTTGAAACCTGAAGGCATTTTCTAAGATATCTTCCAGGCCCTGCATTCCAATGGATTGGCTGACCCACCCAGACCAGCCACCCATACTAAGAAACTGACTCAACTAGAATTGTGACCCCAGGAACTAAAGTATGATTTCTACACCCCTACAATTTTGCAACAAACCTAGCCAATTGGCAAACCTAATTGCCTAATCCTTTGCCCACCAAACTGTCCTTATAAACCCTGCCTCACAAATTCTCGGGGAGGCAGATTCGAGAAATTCCTCCCGTCTGCCCCCTTAGAGCTATATGGAATTAGACTCTTTCTCTGCTGTAACACCTGCTGTCTCAGTATATTGACTTCCTCTTGGGCAGCGGGCAATGAACGGAGGTGGGTGGTAACACTTTTATGTCCTCATTATTTGTGAATTTGCCTACTTGCTTTATTTGTAACCTCAATGCTTTCGCAGTCATTTGTGAACATGTACAGAGCAACAAAAATTTGGATTGTCTAACATACACATACCCAGTTAAAGTTGAAAGAGGGCACACTGTCTCCTTGTTTCGGTTCTCATACTGTAAATATGTCCTATTTGTGATCTATTAAGTGCCACCTATTTTGCATTTTTGTGTATTCCTTGGCAATTTTGCTGTCTAAAATGGCACCCTGGCATAGTGCTGAAGTGTTGTCTAGTGTTCCTAAGTGCAGAAGGCTGCATGCAATGTGCTTTATAAAGGAAACACAAGTTTTAAATAAGCTTTGTTCAAGCATGAGTTACACTGCTGATGGCCATGAGTTCAATGTTAATGAATCAACAATATGTATTAAGTGAGGTGTCTTTAATCTGAAACACACATAAAACAAGATTATGTATCGATTGGCTGGTGAGAATGTTGTGACTAGAGGCTTTCAGGAAACTAATCTTACTGTATTTCCCCCTCGGAGCGATGGTTCATATTTGCTAATCCAGTGTTCCTGGTTACCTTATAGAACATAGCTCCTGCAAATAAAGTGCATGTGTGTGTGTCTTAAAGCTTCAAAAACTAGAGATATTTATCAATTTAGAGATATCTAATTATCAGAATCAAAACTTTCTATAACATGAGTATGTAAATAGCTCAGGA
This sequence comes from Lepilemur ruficaudatus, assembly GCA_963574885.1. Lineage (NCBI taxonomy): Eukaryota > Metazoa > Chordata > Mammalia > Primates > Lepilemuridae > Lepilemur > Lepilemur ruficaudatus. The sequence goes on from CAUYRT010093581.1 coordinate 14,362, forward strand.
TGTATTTGTGGGAACACAGAATTCACAGGTTTGCAGCTGTAGATTGTTAAATCAATCTCATTCACAATCCAACCTATCCAAACGGGAAAAATAAAAATACATACATTTTGACACTTGAATTAATATCTTACACTTGTAAAATTTTCTTTTTTTATCTGTGAAGTCCGTGAAGTTCACACTTATGTTTAATTCCCACATAACCAGAGCAGTCTGCGCATACTCGATTCCCAAACCTGGGTGAACACAAGAATCATTTGGGGAAATTGTTTAGGATATTGGTTCCATTGCCACGCCTCAACCCCTGAGTGAGAACCTTCCGGGGTGCTGTCTGGGAATGTGTATTGTGCAGACTTGGGAGCTTTGTTAAGAAGACAAGCATGTGTGAATTATCCTTTATTTTAGGTTGCTTTGGTGTATGGGGCAATGTCCTCAATGGTTATGAAAACCAGCAGAAGCTACCAAGTTGTGCTATATGAAATATCTGCAAAGACACGTTCTACAGCAATTTCCCTCCAAAAAGGAGTTGCCCGATTTTACCACCACCTGCAGTTTTTGAACTACAAATTAGTATAAAGGAACTGTTGTGCCCACATTGAGATGCCTCCTCCTCAGTATCTTGTTTGAACGTGTAACAGACATCTCAAACCCAAAATGTTTATGACAGAGCTTCTGATCTTTCCGCTCAAACCTTTTCTGATCGCATCTCAAATAACAGCAGTTCCAACACTCCATTGCCCAAGCCAAAAACTATGGTGTTATTTTTGGTTCCTTTTGTTTTTTCACACCTCATAGGTATTCAATGAACAAATATAACCTCCCTCCCCCATCTACATTGCTATTATCTGGTGCAAGAAGCCACCAGATCAGCTCATTCTTGGATTCTTGCATCACTTAAAATGGTCTATTAACAGGTCTCTTAACTCCTATCATACACGGCTGTGGCCCCCAACCCCTGGGCTGTGGACTGGCGCCAATCCATGGCCTGTTAGGAACCGGGACACGCAGCAGGAGGTGAGCGTCCGGTGAGTGAGTGAAGCTTCATCTATATTTACAGTCACTCCCATCACTAGCTTCACTGCCTGAGCTCCACCTCCTGTCAGATCAGCTGAGCATTAGATTCTCATAGGGGTGGGAACCTAGTCTAAACTGTGCATGCTGAGGATTTGCTGTTCCTCTGCCTGGAAGACTATGTCCCCAGATACTCACTACTTGATTTTAAGTAGCAAATCTTCCTCTGCAACAACGTCTGCTTCAATTTAATATTACCATTTTCCTTTTGTTTTGTTCCATAAAACTTTGACTTCCTAACACAGCACTATGCAATGTAACTTTCTGCAATGATAGAAAATTTCTACTCCTGTGATGATCAATACGCTACCTCCTAGCTGCAGGAGGCTATTGAACAGTCACAATGTAGCCAGGGAGACAGTTAGCAGAGGAAGTCAACATTTAATTTAATCTTATTTTAATAAAATTATTTAAATTTGTTTGAATTTTTAAAATGTACTTAAAGTCATTTGATTTTATAATTAATTTTAATAAAATTAGAATCTAAATAGGCACTTGTTGCTAGTGGCTACCACATTGGACAGTGCAGTTCATCTAGAATCCATTTTCTTTGTGTGTTTGATGAGGAAGGGATCAATATTCCTTTTTACTGACATTTATGTACAATTTCCACTGGCAGCACCGGTTGAGAAGACCATCTTTCCTTCATTACACATCAATACCACCATGGCAATAAATCAGTTATCCATATATGAGTGAGTCTGTTTATAGAATCTCTATTTTGTTTTATTGGCCTATTTGCTTATCTTTGTTCCAACTACATACTGTTTTGATTAGCCTAGGAGTATAATGTCTATATTTGTTGGAATTAAGTCCTTCAATGTGTTCTTCAAAGATTGACTTGGTTCTTCTTGTTCCTTCATATTTGCTCATAAGTTTTAGAATCTGCTAGCCTGTTTTAAGCCCCCCAAAAATCACACCAATTTACAAACAAACACCCTGCTGAAATCTTAATTTAGGTTTGTACTGAATTGATATCTAGTTTGCAAGAAGTAAAAATATGTAATATTAAATCTTCCAATCAATGAACATTCTACATTTTAGTTTATCTAAAGAGCATTTTACACTTATTTGTATAGAAGCCTTACATAGCTTTCATTAGATTTATTACCATGTGTTTGAGATTTTTGATGCTATAGAAAAAATAATCTTTTAAAAAGTCACACTCTAATTGTTATTGCTGATATTCAGAAGTAAATTTAATTTTCTACTAATTTGATATACAGTGATAATCCTACATTTTAATTGTTTATCTGTAGATTTTTTTAGAATATTCTTAATATATAACCTGGTCATCTACAAATAAGGACACACCTAGATTTTTTTTCCCAATACTTAATTTTTCATTTCTGCCTCTTGCTTTATGACACCAGCTAGGATCTCCAATACAGTGATGGACAGAGTGATATTAATGCTAGTAACAGATGAAAAGCTTTCACTATTACACTGTAAACTGTGATATATGCTGTAGGCTGTTTTGTGGCTACTCTTATCAAATTAAGGAAATTTCCTTCTATTAGGAACTTATTGAGTTTTCTTTTTAATCATGAATGAATGTCAAATCTAATCAAATACATTTTCCATGACTATTAATTTCTATGTAAATTTACATAAGTAAAGAATTCAAGAATAAATAAACTTCATATTTGCAGACATTTAAAAAAAGTAAATATTAAATATTGTTTAAAGCTTTCACATGTATCAGTCTTCTCTGAGAAATAAAATCTATACTTTTTGTTTTGGGACATAATAGGAAACATTATTAAATGTTTTACACAGACACCACACAAATAAAAAGTAACATTTTAGATCATTACCATTTATTCTTTTTTTAGAATTTATGTTTAATTCTCCTACTGAACAATATATATTTTAACCAAGTTGCAAATTAGGCCAACTTTCTACTTATTTCATTTTAATTTTGTGTATTTAAAGCATTCATGCAAAGTTAACTACTAAATAAAAGTTGATTAACTTACCGGTCATATTGCAATATAGAAGAAATGGTCCCAGGGGACCACTTCCATCTGAATCTATATAGTAAAACCCTGAAGTATTTCCTCTGTGCTTATAGGCTTCACATGACTGCTCATAGATAGCTGTAAAAAAGAAAGGATCGTCATTAATGAAATAGTATGAAATTAATCTCTTAACTTTTAATTTAGACACAAAATACTCCAAGTCTTGAAATTTAATATGTACATTACTGAGCAGGAGAAAGGGCAAAACTTACTTTAAAACAAAACTCATTCTTTTAAAAAAAATTAATATGGGTGAAAGTGATTCTACAGAAAAAAATGAGGAATGAGGCTGTGTTTTATGACTTTTTTATCACTAAAGGAAAATAAAATTGCTCGGTCAAAATGAAAATTTAGCTTATTCTTACATTAGGAAGAACAAAGAAAGAGAAGGTAGGTGTTTAAATATTAGGACCCTTATAATTATAATGTGATAACTTATCTTGTGACATCCATATTGGAATTTCTAATTCTGGTATCACCTTGTAGTAACCTAACGTATGAAGCACAATAGGGTAATCTCTTTAAATAATCTGCTGTTATCCAATAATTACGCAAGAGAAACATTTTAAATAATGTTGTAACTACTTTCTCACAGAAAATTAACTATAAAATATTTTTTCATAAAACAAATATGATTCACAAACCTTCTCATCAATTATTTTTAAAGTAATTTACAAAAGAAACTTTCTCTAACGCTCTGTAATGAGAATTCAAGATAATTAAAATTCAAAGCAGAAAAAAATATTTGTATGAAATATGCCCTCAAGTAGTCTCAATGTGTTTTGATCCATAATTGGATGTTTTCATTATACAATTATACATTTGCCATGTACAAGGTTTGATATTAACACCTGTGTATAATGCACAGCTCTCATTGAACACTTGGCCAAATATACTGATGACTTTCATTAAGCCTTTTATACTATGAAATGAGAAATAAACCACCTCCTGAATATTCTTCCCTAAATCTATTTTAGTTTTGAAGATTATGTTAATGAGTGTTTAGACAACATGAAATAATGCGGTTCCTTTGTTCAATATTATACAATTTCAAGTAATCATATAAATTTACTTCTCCACTTTTCCACAGTCTGATGGTTTTATTTTGTTTCTATTACACACTGCATAGACGGAAATGTAAGCATGGATTGTTTTCCAGTCATACTTGCATTTTGCCCATTGAAGGGGGCATATAAAAACAGTTACTTTACACATTTCTCTATGCTTATACAAGTGTCCATAAATGCCTTGAAATAGGTAATGGCAGTGGAAAAGACACAGGATTGGATGAGGATAACGGAAGGACTTCTGCTTTAAGCATATAGCTTGAATTTTTATGACATGACTGCTTAATGTATTATTTCCTAATAAAACCCTTTAAAAGATCCCATCTCCATCCCTCCACAATAACCAGGTCTGTCATTCTTGCCCCATTTCTCAGAAGGGTTGTGGACAGAAAATCTTCAGCTCCATTTGGACTGCCTGCTCAAGAACCTAACAAATTAACGCAATTATTGGATCATATTGTGAGCGCCAGATGAAAGTAACTTAATTTATTATCTAATGTTTTTCCTCAAAGTTGTTTGGTTTATATTTAGATTCACTCATTGATAACAATTAAAATGAATAAGTAGTCAATTAAAACATACTTAATAGCTTTCTGTTTTGAGCTAATTATTACAATAGGGAAGACGGAGGGTATAAAAAATTAAAACGTAAGGCCCCTCCACTAGCTGGGTGACCTGGGTCAAGTAACTTGGACTCTGGTTACTTGTGAGGTGTGGCTTTATTACAAGCAAACGTTCTTTACAAAATCTTACGAGGCACTTCAATATATACAACTGATGTCCAGGAATGACTCTAGCTATAGCAGTGGAAGTAGAAGGTTGTCCTGATTATGCCCTCTCTCCATCCCTGAATCAGGGATTCTGGGCACCCTCTGTGGAGTCCCCAGGGCTGAAAGTCCAGGAATCCAATCTCAACTCTGGCAGGAGTACAAAACAGTGAACAGTGTCACAGACCAAGGATGGTGAGCAAATGACTTTGCACCTAACACCGTTGCCTTAAATGAAGGCTGTAGGAGACTGGTAGTAGGCATTCAGTTGCTCAGCATGTCAATAATAATATGAAAAATATGGGAAAGGAAAAAAACAGGCAATTTGGTCTTCCTATTACATGTGCAAAACAACTGGACAACTAAATGGCATGAGCCTCACCATACATGCAAGCATTTTATCAGAAAAAAGATGCATAACTTACAACACAGGAAAAGGGAATTGGTTGTGATCCTAGGCTCTGGAGCACGACTTCATGTGCTCACATCCTCACTGTGCCTCAACTATTTTAAGTAGCCTTGGACAAGTTGATTAATATCTCTCTAATACTTCTTAAGTAAATTAAGGATGATAATAGTATCCACCTACTAGGGTGATCATCACAATTAAATGAGTTAGGACATATGAAACACTAGATCAGTTCCTGGCATTTAGAAAGTAAGCAAGAAAAATTAACTATTCTGATTAATATAATTACCTTATCCTCATCACCTTCATTTAACAGGGTTGCACCAGAATGTGCAGATTGTTGAGTGCTGTAGGCTGAATCTTTGTGTCCTCTCCCCACCAGATTCATATGTTGAAACCTAACCCCCGACGTGTTGGTATTTGGAGGTGGGGCCCTTGGGAAGTGATTAGGCCATGAGAGTGGAGCCCTCATGAATGGAATTAGCACCCTTATAAGAGAGGCCCAGAGAAATCCCTCACCCCTTCCACTTCTGAACACACAGGGAGAAGACAGAAGCCTGTGAACCAGGAAGTAGGCCCTCACTGAATCTGCCAGAACCTTGTTCTCGAACTTCTCAGCCTCCAGAACTGTGAGAAATAAATTTCTGTGGTTTATAAGCCACTCAATTTATGGTATTCTATTATAGCTGCCCAAATAGACTAAGACATCTAGGCTCTACTTGACATCTGAATCTTTGCAACCCAAGCCACCACACCCAGTCTACCCAGGGCTGTTTCTGAGAATCTCTTTGTTTAACAGAATGAACTGTAAGAATTTGGTAATGGATCGTGTTTCCACTCATGCCGTGCCTTCTAGAAAGTTTAGAGTTAAAATGCTGGCCCAATTCAAGTAACAGAACGAGATTATCACACATTCTGCATTTTATTTTGTATTTTATCCTCAGCTCACTTCATTTTCTATCAATGTTTTCCCTTTGCCTGCTATCCTACCCTTTTCTCTCCTAGTTTGTGTTATGTATTTCTATATGCTACCTTGACTTTATGAAATGAAGTGTGAATTAACAACTGGCTGCTAAGTTCGCACATTCACAGACGGACATACATGCAGCAGTGAGAAAGGAAATGGAATGAAGAACTCATCACGGGGCAAGAACAAGCAGGTGCGACAGGCTTACAGTTATGGCAGGTGGCTCCCCGGTAACCAGTGTTGGTGCAGTTACAGTGAAAGGTGCTCCAGGACTGAGAGCATTCACCACCATGCTCACAATAGTTGGGCAAACACCTGAAAGAAGGTGTAGCTACAATCAACATTTTCAGGTTTTGATATCATAAATTATTGATCATTGATACACCCTCATGTGAAAGAAAGATATCAACCCATAACATAAAGAGTGACTTTAACATGATTCATGATGCTTCAGCCGTTAAGGTACTTTAGTCACAGAACAAAACCTTGGATCAATAGATTCATCAGATTTCAGCCAACTGTCAGGAAATGGCGACTGCTTAATTTTCAACATATCTCACTGTACAGAGCCCTTTATTCTCCCTAAGTGACAGAACATGAATTCACTGTGTTGTCAGGAATATCAACAGCTTACATGAAATAACATTTCACCACATTGAACATTTAAAGGAAGAAGGGATAAAGAAAAGGAAGGAAAGAAAGAAATAGGAGGCAGGAACGTGTTTATTCACTTAATGTATACATCCAGGAATGTGACAGGATATATAGAATAGACTCATGAATTTCAAGCAGTGTGTTGGGGGGTACTTCAGAGTGCTGAACTGAACCCACAGGGGCTCCCTGGATATCTAAAATTTTCAAGAGAACTATCTGGCATACTCAACATCTGTCAGACAGTGTATGACTTACTAACTCAAAATAATTCAGTTTCAACATTAGATCATAATACATTCCTTTTAATCATATCCTATCTTTGCAAAGGTGGATTTTCAGTAATTGATTTTTTAATCAACATTGGACAAAAAATGAGCATGATGGAATCTGGTCTTACTCCAAGCTTTGAAAAAATTATGCATCCAACAGGTACACATGTCCAATTACTAAGTAATTGTGTTTAATTAAAAATAAAATTAAAGATTTTTTCAGATTATAAATATTGCTTTTTTCAAAGAGTTACTAATTTGTTAGGACATAATTAAGTCGTTTGGTCCTAAGCCACTTTTTAAATCAAAGTGTTAGGGATATCTTTTGGCTTCGGGGCACAGTGAAAAATTACTGAGACCCATAGGGCACCATGAATGAAAACGTTCAGGAACTTCTAGTATTGATACAAAGAGCCCTGATCAGATTATTGATGTCTTTTAGAATTTAGAATGAAAGACACATTGAGACAAAGGCTTTAAATGCCCCGATTCATCCTGGATTAAAAAAATAAATAAACTACAAAACCTACCAAGAATATATTCATGAGGGGGTTTCTTCCACAGCCTTTATTAAAACTAAGGATAAGAACTTCATGTTTTGCTTATAGGATTTTTCCAACTGAAAACAATGTTATGAAAATTTTCTGATCACAAGGACTAAAATGGCTTTAACATTCCCCTCAGCTTGACTAAAGTTTAGACAGGTTTCTTAATGACTATAGACTTCCCTTTTCTGACAGCATAAACTTTAGACAACCTTCAATGATTAATTCTTTCTTTGCCCCTTTGAGATGTAAAACTTCTGCCAGACTCTGTCCAGTTTTAGAACCCAGACATGTCTTTCTGAAGGACCTGGGAGACATTCCTTTGAAATTTAATCATTAAGAAGGATGTCTCCCAGTCTCCCTGGCAGAGTAGGAGCCTAACTCCCGTAGGCACCAATTAGCAAAAGCAAATGGCCTAATCACTTTTACATTGTTAGTTACCAGGAAATAAATACTTATTAAGTTGTTTGGACCTAAACCACTTTTTAAATCAAAGTGTCAGATATCCTTTGGCTTAGAGGCACTGTAAAAAAATTACTGAGACAGGTAGAACTCCATGGACAAACAAGTTTGGGAATTTCTGATAAAGACTCAAATAGCCCTGATCAGATTATTGATGCCTTTTAAAATTTAGAATGAAAGATACATTGAGATCAAAGCTTTAATGCCCTCACTCATCCCAGATTAAAAAATAAACTACAAAACCTGCCAAGAATATATTCATGGGAGTGTTTCTGCAGAGGAAGGATGGGAACTTCATGTTGTGCTTATACGATTTTTCCCATTTTAACTGAAAATGTTATAGATTTTTTCCTGATTATAAAAAATAGATATCCACTGTACTGAAATCAAAGAATCCAGGAAGCAATACAAAAGAAAAGTCATTTACAATCTCATTCTACAGAAATTACCAAAATAACATATAATAGATATGTGTGTATTCATAAGTAGAATCATAAAGAAATGCTACTTTACAACCTGCTTTTTAAGGGTTCAAAAATTAATAACGGGCATGTTTCCTTTGTCATTAAGGTTATATGTATTCTAGCATTTTTATGGATTCAAAGGAATCCATTCAAGGAACATATTTAATTCTTAACCATTTCAAATCATTGGCAATCCAAAAAAGAGACTTTAAAATATTAAAATAATAGCAATCCTAGTTGGTAATCAAATCAGAAAAGGACAGAGCAGACCTCAAACCATGTTTTAAAAAAAGAGATGTAAGTGGCTTTGCCTAAAATCCAAAAGAATGAATCTTTAATTATTGTGCTATTTCTATTTGATCAGCTTCCGAAAAACTGGCTGAATTTATTTTTCTTCATTCTTGTTAGTCAGACTACACTTTGTCCATTGTTTAATTGAAATGAAAAACTGAACTGTGAATTTTGCTTAAATTCATTATATAGTAATGTTTGACTGCTAGTAACCTCGGGCAATTTACATCATATAGTGAAGTACCCATTCTCACCAAATGTTCTAAACAATTGTGTCTCACACTTGTCTGCTCCCTAGTCATTCAACACAAAGTGAGACAACTCATTAACCCATTTTCTCTAGCCACGAAGGGTTTTCCTTAAACATTTCCATCATCACCTCTTGTGAGCATGAACAAACACACACATCACCACACCCAATCCTGAAGTGATGTGTAAGATTTTTATTTCTCCTGTCCATTCCAATTGAAATTTCAAAAGAGTTTCATTCAATGTAAAGGTTGGAATTAATGATATTAAAGTAAAATCTATGTCACATTATCTCATTTAGGGAATCTAAACAAAGTTAGGTACTTATAAATGCTAGGATAACAGTGACTAACAAAATTTAAATCTCATATCCTTCCTCAAAACTATGAAATCAACAAGAACCAACTCTCCATGCCCTCATAGCCACCCCACACACAAAAAAAGGCGTGGCTTCAGTATTAAACCCCACTTGGGGCATATGGGAGCAGCAACAAGGGCAAGCTTGGGAGTTCTGCAGAGAAGTGGGGGGCTGTGGGCAGAGACTCTGCAGTAGGGAGGACAAGGACCAGGCAGAAGAAGGAGAGCACGATGGAGGATGGAGGCATAACCCGAGGGCCAGGCGGTAGGGACAGATCAGGAGGACAGCATGGAGGTGCAGGGCTGAGGCCGAGGACACCAGGAGACCCGTGCTGGCCTGCTGAGGCCGCGAGGTGGATGTCGTCGCACAGCAGCCTCTTAGTTCTTGTCGGGGGTCTCTGCAGCCTGGGTGTCATTTGAGTCAAGGCACAGAACACACCCTCATCCTCACTGAGCTTGGGGATGGGTAAGTGGCGTCTACTGGTGGCTGAGATGGTGGCCTTCCCCAATCAGTTTGTGTTCTTGTTCTTAAAAAGTTCATATCAAACGATACATGAAACAGTCTTACTCAATAAGTGGTTTAGGTCAAACCACTTAGTAAGTAGTGATGTCTTAACAGCCGTTGTCCTGCCCCAGCCCACTTGCGTTTCAGCCCCAGACATGGGGACGTGGACAGCCGCTGCATTTGCAGTTCTGCCCCCACCCACCAGACTCCCCGCTACAAGTCCGCAGAGGACAGGTGAGGGCTCCAGCTGTGTGTATGTGCGTGCAAGGATGATATGGGTATGTGAGGAGGGCGGGGATGACCTCACGAGTGTGGGAGTGTGTCAGGATGGTGTAGGTGTGTGAAGAGTGTGAGCACGTGTGTGCGTGGATTAACATGTGAGGAGTTTTGTGAATGTGTGTAAGGCTGGTGCATGAGCGTGTGAGGCGCTTTTGGATATGTGTGTGAACACATGAGTATGTGCGTGTGTGGGAGAGACTTATGCAATGACCACGTTAGTGCATGTATGTGCAGGGTACATGAATAGCAATGCGGTCAGTGTGAGCATGTGTGTGTTTCTGTTTATACCTTTATGTAAGTTTGATCCCACTTAAAGTCAGTTACAGTAAAAAAATAAAAAACCCTGCATTACTTAAGTTCCTGTCAGATTTTTAATACGTTTTTAATGTTACTGCTTGTTTTAAATTGTAATTTATTAAACCATTAAATGATATGTTTATTATGCATAAATTAAATATTAACCACCATAAATGTTAATTTGCGCCCAAGGAGGCTGCATGGACGGCCTGGAACCAGAGTGCTTGGATTTGAGGCTGGGCTCAGCCTTTTCTTAGCCGTGTCATCTTGGCCAACTCGCTTAACCTCTCTGAGCATCCATTTCCATATTTATGAGAAACAAATACTATCAAAAACAGGTTCTGAGGGATTTTGTGAGGATGGATTTATGTACTAATTCATGTTAAGTGCTTAGCATAGGGGCTGGTATACTTTTTTTTTTTTTGGAAAGACTCTACTTAATGATGCTTTGTAAACTCTGTCAGTAGGTATAGCATATAAGTCCAAGGTAAATAGATACATATTTTCTTCTGAGTATAAGACAAAAGGATTTAGAGATACATTTGGAAATTTAAAAGGTATACAAATGTTACCTTGATTTTTGCTGTATTTTTTAAGGTTGCTAGGATTACTGTTAGCCTAAAAGTTTGTTGTTTTCTTTTTAAAGAAGCTTGATAGTCAAAATCTATCCATAATTTGCTATTTCTGAAAAGCTCCTTTAAAGTATGGTACTGATGATGTATTCTCCAATTGTGCTGTATCATCCTCTATTTTATACAAAGTGCGTACCTCCAGGAAGTAAGCAACATGCAGTCTTTGTGTAAAATGGCAGCTCCAGAACATATCCACAAAGGAGAAAGGGTGCAGCAACTTGTACCAAGGGAATTGTCTTGAGATCATCTACATGCACTATCACTCACACTGGAGATGACCGAGTTTCCCTGCTGGTTCCCAGATGACTGCTCCCCACTGAGGTTGGAGGACTCCCTCCCTCTGTGAGCGTGCCCCACCTTGAGAGACCAGGCCCAGGAAGCCTTGCTGCACACCCTCCCCCAACCCAGGTTTTTGGTTCCAGAGCTGACGTGGTTGTAACTACGGACAAGGTCACGATGAATGTATCAAGAAGTCATTTACTCCCCAAATCAAGCCAAATGAGTTTTATTGTCTAAATTCTCCCTTTATGTATCATCTTTCCTTATAGAAAGAATTGTTTTCTCTATCAATTGTTTTAAATAAATAAATATTTGTGAAAAGGAAAGTATGTCCTTCTAATCTATTGCTAAGTACGATTATTATTCCTTTTTTCTGGACATAATACAGTGTCTATCAGTGTTCAAAAGAGGATTAACAGGCATTACTAAGTGATCTATTGGATATAAACAGATGAGTCAGTATGTTGACAAAAAAGTAGTTCACACAAGTAAAAAAGTTACTTTTGAAGCTGTAATTTATGTATGTATTCAAAATACACATTGAGCACTATTACAGGGTAGAGTCTAATTTTGTCACACTGTTTAATTGTTTAATCTGTAATGGTGATGACATTCCATTCAACTCAATAATTAAAATCAACAGCTTTGATATTAAAGCATGACTGGCAAGATTACTTAGCTATAGTTGTCCATGCCAAAACAGTTATTAATTATTGTTAACTATTAATTATTATTTTTCAAGTTGTCTGTCCTCTGCAATTAACTCAAATCCTGCCTCGCCCTGTCCTCTATTGATGTTCCTATTGAAACTACTCGATCCTGCTTACACCTTGATCAATACCATAGTCTCAAGCTTTTCTAAAGAAGGAGTTCCTTTATAACACATTTTCCCTGCAGAGAAGATGTTAATGGGTTGTTAAAGAAGCATATTAGAAGAATCGCAACCAGTTAAATTCCCCTGCCTCTGAAAATATTATTCAACTGTCACGGTAGCAAAAGCCAGTTTGATAACTGACCACATAGGTCTCTGATTTATTGGCACATGATGATTAATTTTACTCTTCAGGTGTCCTAATATATTGAGTTTAATAACGTATTTCTGATATATTTATACCCATCTAAAATTATAGCAGCATCAACATTATCTTTGGTAGGGTGTGTCCATATAAACAACACAGCCACATGTCTTCTAAATTTTATCATTTGAAATATGACACATAAAACAAAAGGTGTATTTTTCTTATTTCTAATGCACATGCAATCCATTTCCTGTGCAAAAGATGAGGATGGGAAAGAGGAGAGAATAATTACTCATTTTACACACACACACGTTGCCAAAAGTTTGAAAGTAGGTTGAAATAAACAAGTGAGATTGTCCTTACCTATCTGAGATGCCACATGAGTCAATTTGAAGGTCACTGAAGTTCCCAAGGGCCCCCTGCTGAACTGAAATCAGATCTACCACTTTGTTATTGATAGAAATAAGTCTCATACATCCCTGAAACGCACCAAGTGGACTTTTACATTTGGATCCAAAGCTTTTGTCAGGACAACCTGATAAAAACAAAACAAAGTACAGTGAACACTATTCTGGTAACAGACACACCAAAAACCCTGACTTCAGCATTTCACAAGGTATCTATATAACAAAAACTTTTGTACCTCTAAATATTTTCAAATTAAAAAAAGAAAAAAATATAAATAAGACTTGCATTTACCTGAACAACAACAACAAAAAAAGGAATAAGAAATTACTTCCTAATTCCTACATAATCTATGCTAGTTTTCTATCTGGGAATTTCTGTTATAATTAAATTAGTTGACTGAGAATATTTTTCCTTAATGCTTTGTTTTTCTTAACAAAATACATTGCAATGGCAAGCGAAGGCCAGCATTCCAATTTAAAACCACTATCAGGCACATTGAAACATTATATTTTAACCTAATGGAGACTTTGAAGTTTTCAATTTAATATTAATAGATCAAAAAAAAGTGATCAAAGCTTTTTGAGTGTTAATTTATTGGACATGGCACTACACACATTTCTAGTGCTTAAATTTCTTCTGTTCAGTTGCCATAATCACTGTATGTATTCTGGATGACTTATTAGCCAATTAAGAATGTTAGGATAAAAACTGAGAGGATAATAGTTCAATAATATTTCGAAGCAACTGCAATATGCCAGGAATATAAACAACTCTGCTAATCTCCCTTTCTCCAGGTGGTGTTTCCTGACACATCTCAAACTATTTCAGAATTGAATAAATTGTGCAATATGCCTATAGGGAACAAAACTAAACAAACCCAGAGTCACACGAAAAGATCACGGAACTTTACAGAAAGCGCACCAACATATCATGAGGCACTTCATATTCCCAGCTACAATGTTCAACTGAAAAAAAGAGATTCTAAGAACAAAGAGGAGTTCAACCCAGGTTAGTCCCCATTAGTCTATGATAAGAGGTAACCATAGTTAACATAACGCAATATCAGAGAGAAGTTCAGCACTGAACCCAATTTGAGATGAAAGTCCTAAAATAGGAAGCTTTCTGGAGAATACTTAATGCTGAATTAATGGATGGATCCATTACTAGAGGCAGTCAGCATGTTAAACACCTCTGAGGATAACAGATAAATTATCACTGTGTGTCACTGTACTAGAAGTGAGATGTCGGGTTAGACTTCATGGCAGTGTAGTCAGCTCGTTGGATGGAGAATGTTTGCTTTGCATAAGGGAGGGAGGATGTAAGAATTTTGCCCCTGGTTAGTGCCCTAGCTTGTGTCGCGTGGTGTGTTATGCATTGCACAAAGATTCTATAGGGGAATTTACAGACACTCAGCCATCCTCATTCTGGAGAACCTAGATTAAAAATTTATAATTTATAAATGATAAAAGCTGAGCACAATGCAGCACAATGCAGTCTGACTTTTTGAAAAGCACTCATCTGAGGGTGGAAAAAAAGTGAAAAATAAAAAGTGATGGATGGGCAGCGGAAATTTGGCGTGGCATATATAGAATGCTGCTAGTTCAGGAGCAGCCCACTCTCCCAATACGACAGCCACTCTCAAGGCTGGCAAAGGGTGGAGCTATAACCTGGACTGCTGGAACAGAGCACTCCTTTGCAGGCAGGTTAGATTGAGTGTATTCTGATAAGATAACTGGAAACATGCAGTTGAATTTAGAAAGAAGAACAGATGGGATGTGCCCCAGAACATGGGATAATTTTTCACTTGAAGATAAACTGGCCGAAGAACTAATTATCTAAGAAACGCCTTCCACCAAGGTAAAACAGATCTTAGTGATAGATGGGACTCTCATCTGCATAGAACAAAAGGTTTTCTACGGTGAACAACTGTCACACTTTGCCCAGGGAGCGAAGGAGTTGTTACCAGAATGCAGGACTTTCAGCCAAAACAAGGAAGAGTTGGTCACACCATTATCAGTACCACCCAGGCAATCAGGGTACCTGTGCCAGTCCTGCATATTAGGGGACCCTGCTTTAGCCCTCCTCCAGCCATGCTTTTGCCTGTAGTCCCAGAAGGCCTCACAGGGGAAGATGATGTGCCTGCTTGGAGCCCTCTGCCCCTCAGTCCACTCTCATAATACAGAATTTCCAGGCCAAAAGCCCTAAGCAGACTTCCATCCAGGAAGATGGACCTCCTCAACCAGGCCTTGGAAGCACAAGATGGGGCAGAGCAGGGAAGAGCTGGACAGCAAGTCTCTTGATTTCACTCAATCCCTTGCTTTCAGCCCTGAAAATGTTAGGGCGACCTGCATTTTGCGGGGTATGTATTTAGTGACCAACAGAATCTCCTACGAAGGTCAAGCATCTTCCGGTATGGAAGAACATCAATTGAGAAGATAACCGAATAAACAGAGATACCTAAATAAACTTGAGATTTGTTATTTTTTTAAAAAGCTTTGAAGTTGCAATTTCACTGTGGAGGCTTCCACAGTATATTATTTAGGAACATCTTAATAGATGTAAAATTATGATGAACATGAAGGGAAGAATAAACCTCAAATTCAGGAGAGTGTTTACCTAGGACATCAAAAGATATGATCCTAGGGGGACAAATGTGCTTTGATAATCCTCTTTCTTTAGCAGAGGAATGCGTGGGTAGCTATGTTAAAACCATTAGTTATCTTTAAAACATATATATGATGTAGGATGTGAACAATAGAGGAAACTGGATATAGAGTATACAGAGGAACTCTCTAAATGTCTTTGCAATTTTTTGGTACATCCAAAACTATCTAAAAATCTTTTATAAAAATATAGGTACTGTAGATCATATGTATCCTAATAAAAACAGGCAAAATTACAGAATACATATGTGATATATTTCACTATAAAATAACATTGCAGTATGAATAAAAGTGATCACTAGAGGAAAAATTTACATAAAGTAGCTAGGCATTGTTAAACCTGAACATGAATGATGTAAAATATTTTAAGAATGATGATTCTATTTTCATGATTTACAAACACTTTTATCCAGTCTTTTATTTTGCATCATTTAACAATATGCCTGGATTTTTTTTCCTTATCTCTTTTAGTGCTTCTAAATCTTTTTCTTTGAAGTGAAAGCTCTTGAGTTAAATTGTTCTATATATCTTACGATTTATTAAAAGAATGTGTTCCTATGGATTGCCATAAAATCAATCATTTATTCCAAAAGGTTTTATAAACAGCCAGGTTCAGAAATAAACAAATCTCAGTAAAGGAAGCAATTATATCTTTTAAGATTGTTGGCCCTAAGCAGCCATTCACAGTAATGGATTATACAGGGTTTCTGTTTGTTTGTTCCAAGCTTTTAAGATCCTATGAACTGATTCATGGGCTGTGTGTTCATTGTCAAGTCTTAGAAAAGAAAGTGTATTTTACTGGTAAATAATAAAGACTGGGCTCCTTCTATCAACTTCAAAAATGATTCCTGACAGAAGCAGCTATTAAAATGCAATGGAACAACAACAAAACAATACTAATACAAGAAACACCTCAAGTCACGATTAGAAGTGAGCCTTACTACTGACAGCTTTACGACTTTGCATTTCTAATGACAAAGAACATTTTGTTTTAATTTTCCAGTGATAAAGATTCATTTCCATTTCCCAGGTTTTTCTTTTCCAAGATTTTAGTTCAATCAAACATCCGCCAGGCGGGTAAATGCTTCATTAGCTTTTGTTCTCTAAGGCAGATGACCTGGTGTTGAAGGCTGATGCCTGGATTTCATCAAATGTATCAGTGCATTATTGCTTAGCAAAGAGAATAGGTTGCTATGGCTAATTAAGTTAAATTATCTGTCCACTGGCTTGGTATTGTCCTTCTGTATTAGGCAGTGGGGAAGTAATAGGGATGCTCTGAAGGAGCTAAGAGGCATTATCAGGAAAATACTGCAATTAAATCAGCCCATAAAATCAAAAGAAGACATATAAGGACCATTTAACACTAGGAAAATATAACAAGGTTTGAAGGTAAGAACTGAACAGGATGGCCTACTTAAAATCAATGTAATTATAGAAATTGTAAATGTAAGTCAGTCCACCTTGGAAAAATGCATTTTAGGTCATAACTTTTCATCTTGATCCACTCAACATTTCCATGTTCAAAGGAAGTGAGAAATTATTCCTTAGGATTAACATGGGTTAAAACATAATGACTTCCCAAGA